>MU225200.1:1762097-1784380 GCA_018584345.1 Thuja plicata
TAGCTTGGATTAAGGTTGGAATTATTTTAAGTTAATTGTTGTGTTTTTATGTGTTCTTGAGCTCAAGGACTCCATTAATGGAGTCTTATGTGTTTTGAAGCTTTTATTTTATGTTGAAAATTTAAATGTTTATTCTCAATGTCTTTATTTTGTGCTTTATTTTGAATGGATCTTCAAGGTACACTTGCCCTTGGGAGGGTAGAGTAGCCTTGGAGGAGTAGTTGGAAATGATTCCTATTAAGTGTAGAGTCTCCCATGTGAGGAGGGATAAACTTGGGGTAACATGATACCCATGAAGCCAAGATGGGCCTGAGGGCATTTAGGAGGTATAAGGAGGTTATTCAAGACAACATCTTGTAAAGATGGTCCTTATCAAGTCCATGTGAGGCTTGTGTATTCTTGGATTTCTCCTTTAGTGAGGTCTACCACTACCCCTATTTCTAGAATGTCTCTTGGAGATAGTTCCTCTTGTTCATCCTGATTTTGGGAAGCTTTCTTGTGCTTGAGTTCTCTTTTCTTATTTCCTGCTTGTTGGGTGTCTTCTATTTGTAACCCGTTCCAGATTGGATCCCCAAGCTCGGGGGTGGCCTTGTAAAGGGCTAGGTTGGGAGGTGAGTCTCCATGGTCAACCTCAACGCGTATCAGGTTCTTGATGGGATAACAAAGATGAATAATACCCTTTTGTGGGAAATGAGTATGACTGAAAATATTATCAATATGTAACCTATTTTATGGGAAATCTTCTTTTTTTTGCATTTTTGTAATAAGACCATTCTGAAATTTGTAAACTGATATTAATTGTAACCTTTATGACTTTATGGGATTTATTAATTCAGATTTGTAAAAAGGACTTTCAGGGTTATATGCAATCTATTTTGCTTGGAAATTTCCATCCACTTTGTCAATATGATTTCAAAATAAAAATGTTATCATTCCCTATTTAAAGTGATAAAAGAAAGATTTGAGTAATTTTGTTATGTAAGTTTAGTGGCATAAAAGTTAGTTATAGTAATGTTTAAGGCCCTTAGAGTGCATTAAATCTCTAATTGAGTGAGTAAACTATTTTCACTATAGTAAAATTATATCGTAGTATTGTTCTTGCAAATTTATAATTTTTATTCTTCTATACTTGGGAATTTTATCAAGAATAAAAAAAAAGAAAAAGGGGGGGGCTCTAAAATAAAATTCCTTTCACGCATGTCTTTAGAATAAAATATAGATTCTATTGATGCAAAAAAAAAAATTTTAAAAATCTCTATGTATTTGCTGTTTTGAAAAATACAGTCTTATTCTACACCAGTAAAATTAATTTTTAAATTCAAAATATATATATATAGTTGTTTAAATAGTTTAATTTTTTGGGATTTGGCTAAATTAGATCTATTAATATGAATATGGTTATTTTGTTAGAATAGATTTAATTTTTATATTTTCATTGAGATGTTTAAGTTTAAATTAATTTTATAATCAACCTTACTTGATCAGATTGGGACTAGTTCTTACTTAAATTCTATGAAGATAATTATAAATTTTAAAAGAAGGGGGTTTAGTTTTGGAAACAAATTTATTAGATATTTAACATTTTGGGCGTTGTTATCACCAAACCTTGACCGATTATCCTAATTTTTGTACCAGGTAACCCCTGTACTCTCTGGACCCTTAGATTCCAGTTTCATGCCTTTTGGAGGCAGTTGACTTTTGGGTCAACATAGGTTGAATTTTTGGTCAAACTACCTTGATTTGCATGCCTATGACTTCCATAGTACTTAGTAGGCCCTAGTGACCCTCCTTCATGTATTTTGAGGAATGGTTGACTTTTGGTCAACCCTAGTTGACTTTAGTCATACCATCTCGATTTGCATGTACGAGTCTTCATTAGGGTCTAGCAAACCCTAGTTTGTACCATTCACTTATTTTAGAGTATAGTTGACTTTTGGTCAACTTTGGTTGACTCTCGGTCAACTACCTCGGTTTGCATACAGATCTAGTTTGGAGCTTTAGGCATCCTTTAGAATAGCTGTGAAAGCTATTCCTCTCCTTGTAACCTTTCTGGTTTTGTTTATCCCTTTGCACCATTTTGCATGCACATGTTACCCTTATGATTGTTTGGGTATCCTATTTTAGTGTGTTTTTAAAATTTTTTTGTTCGTGTGTTTTTGCCCAACTTTTGGGCATGACATGAAAATCTGCCATTGGAGAATTCCAGCCTATGGGGGTGCCAAAATGATATATATTGATTCCATTGGCTTTCTTATATGCCAGATCTCTTATGGGATGGATTATATTTCAAAACTTCTTCACCTTGATAGTTTGGCAGAAAATGCATCTCGCGAGTCGAAACCCGCCTGTAGGAGTAGAAGAGAAGCCATTTTTCCACTTTTCCGCCTATGGTGAATTCCATGAGATTTTCTTCGCTTGATCGTTTCTTTTGTTTCCCATAGGTTTGATATGAGTGTTCAAAGCTTTCTTGTTCCTGACTTCCTCATTTTCCATCTTTATTTACCTCTGATATTCTTAAGCCTTTTAATTGCAGAAAGTGCACTCCATATGTGATTTTCTGCCATGGAGAAGCTAAAACTTGATTTCCTGCCAATGCTAAAACTTGAAGATATGAGGCAAAGTGTTTCATCTGTATGTGATTTTGAGGTTAGGATCTTTTAAAACATGACCTTTACCGAATTGGGAACTTAACCTGCCCGATAAAGATATGATTTCAGACCTAGAATTTACCTGGCTTAGGAAGGAGAGGTCAAGTTAAGAAAATCTGATAAAGGCCTTCTATCCTAAGGGGATTTCTAGACTTAGACTTCGGACTCACATAAAACTTCCATGACTACTATTACACATAAAACATCCATTTTTGTCTTGAGGTATAAAGGCCAAAAGTGGGGCAACATGTTTCTCAACACTATAATCAAACAATGCTTCTCAACACTACATTGGATTACAATTGCTGATAAAGTTTATCTCACTTACTCTGACATAAAAACATATTGCTTATCCCAAGTTGTGATTTATAATTTATCTACTGTGATTGAAAAATGAATCAATGGTATTCCTCAATACCACTTAAGCATATATAGACTGATCTTGGTTTGATTATGACTCTTTTATGTTCTGATGATGTTTCAAAACTAGGGGTATGTAAGTAATTATGAATTTTATTTGATTGATTATCAATTGTTGTTTGTTATTTCTTCCAAGGTACTCCATGACATCTATTCAAAGACAAAGAGTCACAAGGATAGGGGGCATAATGTTTTCCTATTTTTTTGCATATGGTGATTGTTTCAATGATCCTATATATTTCACCTAACTTGGATGTTTATGGTAAGAGCTTCCAACATGAGTGAATAGCCACATATATCTCGATCCGTGTTCTATGTAAACTAAGGTGAGGTTGAACCAATTTCCTTGTTTGTTTCTAATCAAATTCTTAGTAAGGTGTACAACATATTATGTACCCAAGGATATGAATATTGAAGGTCAATGCAGGTTACATATCTTATATTACACATGAAAATAAGATGATTCTTAAAGAAAGAGGAGATAAGTAACAAGTCATCCTGGCCTCTATGCCTTGATGCTTAGGTTTATTTTTGACATTGCATCCAATAAACATAGTATTCATACTTTCATGATACTTTTTGGGTATTAGTGACAGTTGTACTATCTGATGATGTCCATTACACAAATGCCTTATGATGATAAAATGTTAAAATGTACACAAATCAGCGACAGTCCTAGAATTCTGCATTTAGTTGCATTTAAGATTGCATGATTCATTTTTTAAATAGCATAAGGGTTTGAGCTCAAAATGATTTCTTCGTTCATTTGAAATCCAAGTTTGACTACTTAATCTATATTACTGATATATCCATGTCATTGCATATCCATTGCATTCATAATGGGAAAGCAATAAAATACAAAAATAAAGCATTCAAATGTTGCATTTTTACATCCTGAGTGCATCCATACATATATTTTCATGAAGAAAATCTCAAAAACATACATCTCCATATTCATCTAGAATCATTCAAACACATCTATATATTAGTAATAACCAAGGAGCATAAATGATGTCATCACATTAATCTATTCTAAATCATCAAAGACCAAGTACATAATCACAATGTGCATCTATCCCATACATCAACAAAGAGAACCAAAGAGAATATCAGAATTAGAAGTAGCTATCTAAGGTATATATCAGTGAATATCATATAAAAAATGTGGAAATGTCTACAACAAGTATCAGCAAGATCATGATAAAGTATATACACATGTATTAAATGTCTACAGTTAAAAGGATGATCACATAAGGATCAATATACAAAAAATCTTAAATATAATCACAAATCATGACTGATTACCATCCTCTCCCTGATCTGAAGGAGGAGGAGGTGGTGCATCGGCTCGAGGATGTTGAGCTAGTGGAGGCATAGCTCCCTTTGACTACTGGGCTACAATAGAATATAGAGGTTCTCTCTGAGCCTATGGAACTGCAGCACAATATAAGGAAAAATAATATGCATCTCTCTGCCCGTAATGTGTGGTTGTGCATACCTATATGTCTCTCTCTTCTCTAAGTCTTTCACCCTGCTAATCTCTCTTAGAGCTCAATCTCTCAAGTTTTCTATCTCTATCAGCCATCGATGTATCCAAAGTGGTAATCCTAGTGTTATGCCCTGTATCCCTGTCCCTATATTTTGTGTGCAAAATGTTGGGTCCCCCTTTTTTTTTTTTTTAACTTTTGGCTCTTACCTTGTCTTTTTGCCTTTGTTTCCTTGTTTTCCTTCCCCAGGTTTTTTGTCCCATGGTGTTGGTTTTTCTTTGTGTTTTTGTCCCTTGTGTCTCTGGGACCCAGTCTCGGAGTTGGTTATTTCTTTTCCAGGAGCCAGATCTCGGACTCCAGGATTCCCTGCCACGATGTCTTCTTTTCATAAGAAGGTATGGCCGCACGGAATCCTGGGGCCCAGAGTCTAGAGGTCTGCATGTTCTAGAGTTTGTGGAAGGAAAGGTAACTTGATTTTCACCTTGGGAATAAATAGGAATCACCTATCATTTTCACAGTTACCACGATTAAAACACTTAAGCGATTTCAGAGCGATTCAAAGGTGATTTGAGTGTGAGAATTGAGTGGATGCTTCTTTGAGCTTAGTGAGTAACAACAAAGTGATCTTTTGTAGCTGTGCATGACATTTGGAGGTGGAAATTGTTGCAGAGCATCCAGAGTGCCTTGTCTTCTTTGCCTTTCTTCAGATTTCAGGTTGGTGCTCCTGTTTCTTCTTCCATTCTTTCTACTTTTTCATTGTGTTTTTGGTTTGCATTTTTGCTTCATTTTGTTTCTGCTCTGCTTTACGTCTTCGTCTGGTTCACCACCCATTGGTGGGTTGGCTCTGCTAGAGGATTGTCTTCCCTTTATGTATTGTAAGATATTGTATATTTTGTACATTTTCAGCATTGTTTTGTTAGGGTAGTTGCTCTACGTCTGTTGTTAATATGTATATTAGTGTATTTAATGTGTATCCTTCCATTTTCCATGTTTATACCCTTCGGCCCTGCTGTGCTTAGTTGTATATTTTGTGTGTATTTGTTTGGTCTCACATCGAGCTCATCATACTTTGTCTATTTTTTGTTCAAGTTTGTGAGCTTGTTTTGGGTAGAATATCGCCTGGTTGAAGCTCAGCTCTCGGCTGGTTTCAACCAGGTTATTTTCTCTCTCCTCCGTCAGCCAACCTTTATGCCTCATTTATGTCCCACGTATGCATTCAAGGTTTCCCAAGTGGCCTCCACTTTTCACACATTTGGATAGTTGAAACCACCTTCACCATAACTCCCCATTTATTTCATAGCCACATGATGACCACGTGGGCCTCACAGCTCACTTTTTGCTCACATCTTCCAACGGTTAGTTTTTTGGACCCCGGGTCTCTCATCTTCACCAACCTACATCTTACTTCCATTAAGTATGTTAAAACCCTTGGGTCTAGATAATGGTTAATCTCAAGTCTGCTTTATATATATACTTCTCGATATTTTTGAACCTAAATTAACTTTTGAGGAAAAGGACGTGCCTCAGTGGCAAGATCTCTGGATCCTGAAATATTATTTATCTATGAATTCTAACAGTCACCTTGCCTTGCAGGTTTTTAGGAAAATGTACCTTCATTATATCTAAGGCTTCTACATCTTCACCACCTGGGAGTCTGGAGCTTCCCTCCACGGTGGTCACCAGGGCAACCGTCAGATCTAAGATGGAGAGGGCCTTAGAAAAATTGCCCCTCAACATGAAGTACCTGAAGGATAATACCATTATGGGATCAAAGATTGAGTCCCAAGTTTAGTTAATTACCGACACCAGCGTCAGAATGTGGCCCGAGATGCAGGCCCTAGTCAAGATAATATTCATTCAGTGATAGTCCAGGGATACATTGGCAATCAACATCAGGGATTTCAGGATTCTAAAGGCTGCTTGTTTCCCATGCTCAGTGCAAGCCCCAAAGCTTATACTTACTCTTGCAGCACATTACAACTCCTCCATCTCGGTCGTCATGCTCGTAGCCCCGGTCCTAACTGGATATCCCACCCCCATGGTGTCCCTTGACACTGCTACTTTTTGGGTAGGTCTGGGGATTCCTCAGTTTGATAACCCAGCTATTGTTACCAGATCTGATGCCTTAGCACAATTTCAGCAGCTAGAGGTCGCAGCCCAATAATAAATGAACAACCATTGACTCAAGACTCTGAAGAGGGACCCCAAGAAAATGAAATTAGAGATCCCTTGGTCTGAGTTTAAAGAAAGTATCTAGATGGGGATGATAGCACTATGCCAGATCTTTGAGCAACCCCATGCTTGAGAGTTCTCAGGGTGGATGTACTACTTTTTTCTTGGCATCACCACCAACAGGGAATACTTTGATTGGGCTACCATTATTTCTAACCATGTAGATTCTCAGTTCCTTCAGGTGGCCTAGAAGTGAAAATTCTATATGACCTCTTATGTTCTCTAGGCCTTAGTGCAACAATGACCCATCACCAATGGGCTACTCACATCGGGTGTACTTGGGATTGGCCCAGGTAAGAAGGCTCCCTGGGATTATTTCCCACAAATTCAATGGGAGGCTAGTTTCCCTAGCTTCTGCTGGGTGAATGACACCTTCATCTACTACAACCTACTCACGCCTAACTAGGATGTAGGGTACCGCCTCTCCAAGGAGGCAATGGATCAAGTCATGAGTTATAGCCATTACTACATCCAGTTCCAACAACATACTTACATAAGGGTAACCGGCTTCTCCAGGAAACCTGACTTGTTGCCCAAACATTGTGGGAATGAGATAATTATTTTAGAATATTGCAGACAGATGCTGGAGTTACACACCTTATATGCTCTAAATAAGGTGACCAATATTCCATTCCCAATCACTTATGGGAATTACTCATGCAGTCTAGCCGCCACCAAGGAGGCAGACAGTAAGCTCAAGAGCCTAAACTTGGCATAATTTTATCTAGCACATAAAACTTTGATTTGCTTGGAAAAATTGCATTGGCACTTCCCCTAGCATCACAGCCCCACCAATATCACATGGAGGACTTCTGGGAAGATTTCTAGGATGATGCCAAAGTCTGGAGTCGGCATTACGTCTGGATGACTATGGGGATGATGGAAAGGTTGAAGATCCGAAAATTTCTTGATGAATTCTCAGACGCCAGACCCACAATAGATCCCCAGTACAAGGCAAAGGGGATTGAAAAGCTGGCCCTCCCACCAGTAGATTGGAATGCCCTAGAAGGGCCTACCATTGAAGACATCACTCGCAACATGGTCGAGCGCAGCCATGAATAATTTAAGAGAGTATGCCCCGGGAGTACCTGCAGAGCTGGCTCTATGGTACAAAGGCTGACTTTCGGGGCTGGAAACTCTTCCGGGGCCAAAACCTCTTCATAGGGAGGGGATAAAGGAAAGGGAATAATGGGAACTCCAACCCTATAAGAGACCCCCATAAAATAACAGCTAAAATAATTGATAGCGGCCTCCCAGAAGATGAGGGAGAAATTAATCACGTGGTTGGCCACTCTGGTGCTCATGACTAGACCTGTCCACCCTCCCTCTTTCCCTTCATTAGCAACATTAATGGTCAGGACAACAAGAATGAATCTGGAAGAGGAGTGGGTAGCTCTAAGGGATGTAGGGCCTCCTTTGGTTACTAGGCAGAAGAAAAGGCTTAATCCAAAGCCAAAGGCAAAACTAGAGCTTGGGATGCCGCAAATCCCACAAGTAGAAATCATTTCTTCTGACTCCCCAAAGCTGGAGAAAGAACTAGAGCACACTCATGTCCCCGCAAATCCTCCCCCTCAAGAAGAATTTGATGATGTATTTAGAACTGATGAGTTTGGAAATTTGCAGGGAGACATTATACAGCCAGAAGTGGAAATCCCGGAGCAAGAGGAAGCTCCATAATAGGAACCTGTGTAGGAGTAGGAGGTACAATTAGAAGAAGAAAAGGGGGCAGAACAAGAGATCACTTCCAAAGTCCCAAAAATACAAGATGTGGGAGTTTCAGGCCAACAAAAGCAAAGTGAACAAATGACATTGGTTGGGGAAACCAGACCCATGGGAACAACTGTGACCCCAACTGTTATGTTCCAAATGCCAAGGTAATCACCACGGCCCAAAGATTGAATCTCAACCCATTGCCTCCCCCACTACCAAAGGATGTACCAATGGAAGAAGACAGCCCAGCAACAGAGGCTGAGGAAGAATAGCAATAGGAAGAAGAAGAAAACCCTAGGGAAACCAATGAAGATCCAAATGTTGCCAAGGATATAGACAGCGGGGAAAAAGATGTAAGTACCACCAGAGAAAACATCACTGGTGAGTCAAATGATACAGGGAAGAAGCCAAAAGAGGCTCATAAGGTTGAAGGGGCATAAAAGGATATCGGGGAGAAGTCACAGGAGCATATTTTGGCTACAAAGCCACCCCTGCCACCATAATGGTTGGTGAAATCTCAAAAGAGAAAGGCCCCATCAATATCCAAAGCCCATCTTTCTTTGGTGGAGATGATGGCTCAGGTGTAGAACCCGCCTAAGGCTAAGAAAGCCCAGACAGTTCAAACTCTTCAAAATGAACTAGATGGAGAAACAATCATAGTAGTTGTGACACCTTCACCAGATGCAGACGATGCAATTACTGAGGCTGGAGATTATAACATCACAGAGGTGTCTCTGGGGAAGAGAGGAAAATAGGGTGAATTGAACCTATTGAAAGAAGCAGCCAAGGTAGTGGAGGCTTGCTACGAGAAAGAGGCTCAAAAGTTTAAGGCAGAGAAGGAGAAAAATGTAAACCTCATGGGATTACTGACTGAGCTGGCCTGGCCCATCAGTGTTATTCCTTCGGGGGCCTCTACGTCGGATGCACTGCTTCTGCAGAGTGATATAGACTCATTACAGGCGATGAAGAAGAAGGCCCAAGTAGTTGATGAATGAGTTTCCTGTAATTGGGAAACATTCATCATTTCCTGGTGTCCACACTCCCAGACCTATATGCAGCTTGCCACGTACTACATCAGGCCAAAACCACCATCAGCATATGGGAGGGGGACATCAAGAATTATGAGGCATAGAAGGTTGAGTTAGAAGAACTCATCGGCCTCAGAGAGGAAATTGTCTTCAATTCTAGAATTTAGGAGAAGAGTCATTTGATTTTGTGAGGACCCAACACTCTAGACTTGACCTCACATTAGGGGTAATCAAGAAACTGGTGGGGACTCTACGTGATAAGGTCAATGCAGTTCAATATTCTTTCAATTTATACAATTATTTTGTTTTGAAGGTCTCTTGAGCTGATTCATTTAGCATTGATACATGTACGCCAGAGGAATATGTTTTGGGGAAGTTTGACAAATTAATGGATTCAAGGTATCAATCCCTAGAGGGGATAGATGGAGTGAAAATGACATGAATAACTCACATGGTGCTTAGTGGTCATGATGCAGCAAAGATGGCCAAAGAATTTAAGAATAATATTCTAGACCTGGGAGAACAGATTGAGGTGGCCAAGTACCGGTGGGCTGGCCTTTATGACATCGATCAAGATGGAATTTCCCATCTCCTCCAGACCTTAATTGATAGCAAGCAACAATAGAAATTATCCAGGGGCTGGAGAAAACTTTGAGGGAAAATGTTTTGTATTTTTTATTCTTTGGGAACGCAAGTGCCCGGATCCTGAAATCTCAGATCCCATGTTTTGTATTCTTTAAGTGACCTGTGTCCCGGCCCCCAAGGCCAATCGATCACTTTCAAGGAAGTTAATAAAGGTTTCCCAAGGGTGGGTAGCAGTTAATAAAGGTTGTCAAAATTTGTCAGAAAGTGGGTGGCTACATCAAGGCACGTCGGATCGAAAAGAGGTTTTCTGACAAATGGTCCTCTCGAGGCACCGCTTCAATGTTACAACTGGCACATAAGAGAGAGGGTGCCACTTTTCCCATTTATGAGGCATGTAGTCTCGATCCTTGGGGGAACATATTTCTTCTTTCTCCTTCTTAGCTCTCTTCTCGAGGCCAATTCTTCTACTCTACCTCTCGTCTTATTCTTCTAACATGATAGGGCTCTTCTGTCTCTAGGTCTTTTATAGAGTGGCACAGGTAGTACCGGCCACCAGATAATGTATTTTATTGTATAGTGTAACATAAGTTAGGGTTAGGGTTAGATGTGTATGTGTATAAATAATAAGTCTAACCTCATTCCAAGGGTCGGTGAAATTGATGATTTTGTAGTCCACAATTAACAGCAATCTGGTTTTTATCAGTTCTTAGTTGCAGAGCTCAATGCTCATAGTTTCTAAGTTTTTCCAGTAGTTAGATGCTCCCCTAGAGCCACCATTGTACCACACACCAGTGCTTGCTGGAAGAAATGTTAATGAAGAAGCAGGAATTATCTCAATGACGTTGTTGGCATTTTGTCTTCTGGGTTAACAGTATTTTTTTCTTTATGTTCTTCATGTCCTTTGCTCTGATACTTAAAAGTAGATTAATTACCTCCTTTCTTTTTCTACTAATGAAATATGAACTAATGGTTATGTGTTTCTTCAGTATTTAGTGTAGTGTGTTAGAGCATCGATGATGTCTTGGATGTTTAGCATAACTATAGGTAGATGAAATATTTCTAACCCTGTAGTATCTTTTTCAGTTTATTTGTTAAGTGAATGCGCACTTGCAAGAACCCCCACTTACCTGAATCCTCAGAGAGAATGATTTGCAGATAACCAGCTATCCCCCTCAAAAAAAATCACATCTCCCAACTGAGCCCCGCACCATCAAGACCTGACTCTCACATGCTTGGAGGCCCGGGGAATCTCATTTCCCTAGAAAACCTTTACAGGTGAAGTTGGCTGGTACCCCGGTACCCAGTGACAACTTACCTCTATTGGTGGACCGGGTCACAAGAGTCCCACCAACAGAAACTGGCGCTAGAAGGAGGGCATGAACTTGTCCCCCTCTTAGGATTCTAATTGTATGCCTCCTAAGGGTTCCCTGAGCCATAGTTTTAGGAGTCAAGCCTTCAGTGGGATTGGGTCTTTCTCCCCAGTCAAATTTGAGAGAATCCTTAGATCAGCCCCTAACTCCGTAAGGTTTGTCAAACTTGAGCCTCCTGCTCGAAAGAAATAGACCCCAAAAACCACACCAGCCACTATTTTCTGGGGGTCTTGTGTACCATAGAATATCCAAACTTCCCAGACAATCCCAGGAACCAACATCCAACCTACCCAAAATTTATCTCCCCAAATGGCTACATATCTCAAAAATATAGGGTCCCCTATGGGAACTTTTCTGAGCGCAACCAACTATTTACCCTCACACCTGGAAAATATTTTCCTATGATATGAGCACCTAGGCTCACAAACTAGAGAGGAACACTTGTAGGAATACAAAGATGCCACGAACTGACACTGGATCCAACATGAAGATGTTGTGACCTGGATGTTCCCCCTGTCCTTGGGACAGGGCAAACTGAACTGGTACCTTAACCTTCCCGCCAACTCCATCAATAGTTGGTAGGATATGGAGGATGCCTTCTTGGCTTCCTTTCGCGTACATGTGGACCTCGCTTTGTCCCATAGCCAGTTCATTTCCATCAGAAAGGAACCAAATGAACCCCTTGCAGCATTCAATCATCGGTTCCAATGCGCCCTGAAGTGGTGCATGGGTCCTTTCATCCCATCCCCAAAAATAACCATACAGACCTATCTCAATGTGATGGACCCCTTCGTTGCCACTCTCCTCTAGAGAACAACTACCATGGGTGACCAAGATACTTTGGTGAAAGTTTACAACCTAGCCTTAGAACTATTCCATGGACTCAACAAATCCCCGGGTAGGATTGGGCAGAATATGCCATTCAACACGATCCCCGGTGAAACTGCATACACCAGGGGGTATAACCCCAATCTGGCAATGGGTGCCCCCATGATGGTGATAAATCCCCTACCACTGTCGATAGACTAGCAGGCCTGGTACATTTACCCATCACAGACTTAGACAATACTGGGTCTCAAATCTTTCCCTTGAAACCAACCACAGTAGACACAACAAACTTAGACACAACCACTCAGAGTGCCCTTCTTTCAATCATCCGTGGCTGGAGGATTTCCACCCTTGACTCTAGCAAATACTACTAATTTCCTAGGGAACCAACAACAACAACTATCACATTGTGACACAAACACTCAGCTGACTGCCAAGGTTGAGTCCCTCTGGTGAATGTTTTCCACCCTGACTGTGGACATGGGTCAATTGAAAGTAGGGTCTTATGCACCCTAGAACTCCAATTCCCAAAGAGGTAATATTTTCTCTGGCTAACGAAACAACAATGCTGGAGGAGAAACTTCAACAATGGGTCTCAGCCCAACTAGCAGTAATGTAACAATAACATAAACACCAGAGGTCTACCTCCAAAACAAAACACCAATCAAAGTGGTGCTGGACCATCCCATTTCACACCAGTCACAGTTTTCCATCCCATGACCAATTGGTATAGATTGCATGACACCAGCTCCCACAATGAGGTAAACTATGCCACACTGGAGAAGGTCATCATGATTTCCCAGCTGGACAAACAAAAAACATCAGACCATCCTCCCCTAGAGCCTCTTGTGCAAGAGCCAACTCATGGTGCATTCACCTATGAGACCGTCTTCTTCGAATCCACCGGAGAAGATGAAGAAGAATCTAAATTGCAAGGATTCTTTAATGAATTGATTTCAACCTTTGAGGCCAATGCCTTCACCAACCCCCGGGCTCCTTACAACACTCAGAGTCAGGCTAGTAAAGGACCAGTTTACATGCTGACACCTTCTGTCAAGGACACTCCTCCCCAGGACAATACAACTGATCGGCCCATCCCTCTAAAAGGTTCTACCTCTAATCAAGGAAAATACCCGGCTGAGGGAAGCCACCAATTCCTGGGAGGAAGGTTTGACATTATGAAGGCATTAGAATAAACCACCACCTCCATGACCTTGATGGAGGTTTTTCTAAACTTTCCCGAGCATAAGAAGTCTTTTTTAAAACTCTTGGGAAACTTGAAAGTCATGAGTCGCCCACCCAAGACTGTCTCTTTTGAGGATGCCAACGCGGTCGTCTTCCAAGGAAATAATGAAGATCCTCCATTCCTACTAGGCCTGAACATACAAGGCAAAAACATACACAACTGCCTAGTAGATTCTAGGGCTTTGAGAAACATCATGCCCCTATCCATATGCTAGAAGCTCAGGTTTCAACCCACCCCATCTAATGGTGCAGTGATTCAATTGGATAAAATTGCTGTTAAAATGGTGGGTAAACTAAAAAATGTCTAGATACAACTCATCCAGGACCTCAAAATAGTCAGCATAATTGATATTCAAGTGGTGGACATCCCAGAGACTTTCAGGATGTTATTAAGTTAGAACTGGTCTAAGTCATTGAATGGATACTTTTCAACCGACTTCTCCCACTTATGGCTCCCCTGGGAAGGAGAATCAAACAAAATCTAGGTTGAAAGTGAACCCAGATGAAGCGAGCCCTTACCGAAGTTAGGAGGGTTAACAAGGTCTTATTCTTTGAGACTTCCCCTGGGGTGTACCAACCCTTTGAAATCTTAACATTCAATTTCACCACGGGAGAAGATCCCATAGTTCTATAGAGAACCCAAGACCTAGAAGAAAATTTGAGGGTTGAGGTTAACTCTCAGGGTGCCACAGTGACCCCTTCTATACTCTTGTCTGGCACTTGGTGCCAGGTACACTATCAGAAACATTTAGAGCTAGATTGTGAGCCTTGCCTCTCTGTCACTATCTGACACATTGACACCTTCCAAAACAAAGAACATATTGTTGATTCCCTAGAATCTAGTATTCCTACTGGAAGCACTTCTTCAGTGCCACTTCCCCAGGGATCTCAACCCCAAATCACCCTGGAGGCAAACCTCACCCACGCATAATCAGTGCAAGAGGAAACTCCTCCCAAGTCCCCTAAAGATAATCCAAAAGCTACTCCACCTCCCCAGCTCTAGAATACAAACAATGACTTATGGACCCTTAAGTTTGATGGGTCCTGGTCCAAACAAGGCTATGGGGTCAGAGTAAAATTAATCAACCCTTGAGGAAAATCCTTCCTCGCGTCCTACAGGCTGCAGTTCAACTGCACAAACAATGTTATGGAGTATGAGGCTTTGCCCCTTGGACTCCTATTTGCATTAAGGAAAGGAATCACCCGCCTCTGGGCTCTTGGTGATTTGGAGTTGATTGTCAAATAGGTCTGGAGTTAGTACACATGTCATGATAAGAGGTTGGCCGCATACTGCAATTGAGCATGGAGCTTTATTGAATATTTTGATTCCTTCGGCATCGATCTTATTCCTTGGCGATGGAATTATGTCCTGAATGCCCTCACTATTTTTGCCAGCACACTTGAGCCCATGGTCGGCTCACGACTCCAAATATTTTTTGTGGAGATGATCTCCACCCCATCCATTCTAGATAATGTCACCCACTTTCAAGTTTTTGAGGACGATCAGCATATCCTGGCCTTCATGGCCAATGTTGGTGTCTTCGAGGACTAGATAGTGGAGGAATGAGACCATGATGATACTGGGCAAGGTGATGAAGATGATGGGATCATGGACCTACCTACCAATACCATCTCGGAGGGGATGGTCACACTTGAACATATCTTTGACTCAGACCCTCGGGGCTGAGAAAATATATCATCCTTCTCTGAGGGAGGAAAATTTAAAAAGTAAACATCGGCCAACCTGGTGAAGAAAAGATGATACACATTGTTACTTCCTGCTCCCTTGAGGAAAAGGAAAAGATTCTCACATTTCTCTGAGAATATATAGATGTGATCGCATGGGGGTATGAGGATTTGAAAACATATGACACATCCATTGTGACTCATACCATCCCCCTGAAACCCAATGCTAAGCCTTTTTGGAAAAAGAAATGACCAATCAACCCACTAATCGAGCCTCTGATTCATCAGGAGGTGGAAAAACTATTGTTGGCCTAGATAATCTTTCCAATCTGGCACACTATGTGGGTTGCCAATTTGGTCCCTATTAGAAAAAAGAGCGGTGAAATTCGCCTCTACATGGATTTCCAAAATTTGAATAGAGCCTCCAAGAAGGATAATCACCCTCTCCCCTCATTGGATGAGGTGTTGCAAATAGTAAATGGGTCACAGATAATGTCTTTCTTAGATAGGTACTCTGAATACAACCAAGTCATGGTTAAATATGAAGATAGAGATAAAATGACATTCACCACCAAGTGGGGAACGTTTGCATATCGGAGGATGCCCTTTGGCTTGATTAACATAGGGGCCACATTTCAAAAGGATATGGAAATTGTGTTCAAAGGCCTTGTAAATCAGTGCATAATCATCTATATGGATGATTTGACCATCTTTTCCCAAGACAGGCGTGACCATTCTGCCCACCTCACCCAGATTTGCGAGAGATGTCACCAATACAGAATATCCCTCAAACCCAAGAAGTGCATATTAGGGGTCACTAAAGGGAAGTTACTCGGGCACATTATATCTGAGAAAGGTATATCCATTGACCCAGAGAGATTTGAAGCACTGCTAAATCTGCAAATGCCTGGCAGCAAGAAAGAGATGCGATCTTTCTTTGAAAAGATCAACTTTGTCTGGTGTTTCATCACTGGATTCGCCGAGATAGTCAAGCCACTCAATGAAATGATGAAAAAGGATACCAAGATTGAGTGGAGTCTTGAAGCGAAATGGGTATTCACCCAAATTAAACAAACAATAATGGAGGCACCCGTTCTGGCTAGCCTAGACTACTCCCTCCTGTTTTATATTTACTCTTTTGCTTCACTGCATTCTGCCACGATAGTATTGACCCAAAAGGTCGAGGGGGAAGAAAAAACAATAGCTTTTATAAGCTCCCCCTTTAAAAATTCCGAAGTCTAGTATTCATCATTGGAAAAATAGGCCTTTGCTCTTGTTCACACCCTGAAGAAATTACAACATTACATTCTCTGGAGCAAGGTGCATGCTATCATCCCAGACCAAGTTGTAAAGTCTCTGCTGATGCAGAGTGAATTGGGTGAAAGATGGGGGAAATGGATGGCCATCCTTAAGGAATATGATTTGGAAATGCAACCCATAAAGATAGCCCAAGGCCAGGGACTGAGTCAAGCGATGGTGGATGAGACTCCTCGCATAGAATGTCAAACTTACACAGCAGAGTCTATCACTCGAGACCCGTGGTACACCGATCTAGTGTACTTATTGTTAAACAACAGATGCCCAGAAGGGTTAACTCCCAACAAACGTCATGCCCTACGGATGAAAAGAACCTACTTTATGATCAAAAACTCCACGCTTTACCATAAGAATTATGAGGGAGTGTACCTTCGTTGCATTGATAGGGACCAAGCTGCGAAAATGATTGAAAAATTCCATGGGTAGTTTGGAACCGGGCATGGATTAGCCGACACCACTGTCCATCAAATCCTTCAGGCTAGATATTATTGGCCCTACATATTTAAAGATGTTTATACTCACATTTAAAGGTGTCATACTTTCCAAACTGTGGCACATCATGAGCGTAACCCAGCTATGCCTTTACAACCATCTTCGAGGCTAGGCCTTTTGCCCAATGGGAATTTGACTTTATCAGAGAAATCAGCCCCAACTCATCTGCCAACCATTGGTACATCCTAACCACAACCGATTATTTCACCCGGTGATCTGAAGCCATATCTTGTAAAAATAACATGGAAAACGTGGTTATCAAATTCCTGGAAGAAAACATTGTCACAAGATTCAGGATGCCCTTCGCTATAGTGTGTGACAATGGCCCAACATTTTATTTGGTGCAACTACTTGAATGGACCTATGATCGAAAGATCACTCTGAATTTCTCCAACAACTATTACCCCCAGGAGAATGGTGTTGCTAAATCAATGAACAAAAACCTCCTTAAAGTGATCAAACACCTGCTAGAACAAAACCCCCAGGATTGGCACCAAAAGTTGAGATTCACCCTCTGGGCGGATCACATTTGAATTAAGGCTGCCCTAGGAATGTCCCCATTCCATCTAGTTTATGGCTAGAACCCAGTATTCCCAATCAACTTACAGATCCCAGTTTTGCAGTTTATGTAGGAATTTGGCAACCAGGATAACATTGTGGAGGTTCGGCTCCTAAATCTAGTGTAGATGGAGGAACAACGAGACACAACCCTTGAACATTTCATGCATCACCAAGCAATGGTAAAATGACAGTTTGACCTTAGAGCCCAATGCAAGGCCTTTTAGATTTCGGACTTAGTCCTGTTGTGGGACAAGGCCCAGGAAAAGAAAGGAAAGCACACTAAGTTCCAACGAATTTGGCTTAGACCATACCTAATCTCAGAGATCTATGAGGCAAATACCTATCACCTTAACACCATGATTGGAGAACCTGTCCCATTTCCTGTTAATGGACAGTTTCTCAAACATTACTTCAAATGAGGCTGGTTTGTCCAAAGTTGTATTTTATGTAAAGTCCCTTTCTTGTAAATATTTCTTTCTTGGTGCCTTGTTTGGAGGTACCTTGCTTTGTAAATAGTCTTGTTGGCCATCCTCCAGGACCGCCCCTTTTCTTTTGTTGTATTTTTTTTTTCTTATCTTCTTTTTGGGTTCTAACATTTTACTCCCCCTCTTGTGAGGACTGGTATGCTTCGCATAACATCTAGTCTCTGGGATGTTGCCTTTAACATGGTAGTGAACTTAAGAATCTATTATTTGCATGGTGGAATCGGTCTGGTCTCCAGAGTTATTTTACAATTTTGGTAGTACATTATGAGTAATCTTCATCAGATTTATCCCTGAAAGTCTGGTAGTCAGTGAAATAAAATAATTAAGGAACAAGTAATCAGACACATCGAGGGTAGATCAGTTGCACTATTCGGTTGACCTAAGTCTGAACTTTTAAAAAGATTCTTCCTAGATTCAGAGTTTTCCTCCCCCATTTAGCATATTAAGGTGTGGAACGGTGAAAGAAGTACCACCATTGAATTTAGCTAAGCTTCAGCTTGATGGTGAAATAAGTACCACCCTCCCATCTAGAAACGTACAAAATAATAAGAAAAAAGAAATGGGATGAAACTTTGGTCTCTGGGAGAAACGAAAAATTTTTATGACTTTGGGGTTTGATATACTTAGTGCCTCCTCTTTGCTTCTCCTAGAGTTTATCGGCTTGATTTTCTTCTAAAGAACACACTTCACCACTGATGAAAGGATCATGGACTAAATCGCGTATGGCTAGATTTTCTCAGACATGTTACTCTTTGCAAGTAAGATGCTTTGAGTAACGATTTGTTCTAGTTTTGTTAACCAAAGATTTTGTAGTTCTCGAACGCGCTAAGGCATTCATCCCAGATAGTCACCATTTGTTATGCCCTGCATCCCCGTCCCTACATTTTGTGTGCAAAATGTTGGTCCCCCTTTTTGTTTTTTTTTTCTTTTGGCTCTAGCCTTGTCTTTTTGCCTTTGTTTCCTTTTTTTCCTTCCCCAGGTTTTCTGTCCCGCAATGTTGGTTTTGCTTTGTGTTTTTGTCCCTCGTGTCTTCGAGACCCGGTCTCCCAGTTGGTTGTTTCTTTTCCAGGAGCTGGATCCCGGACTCCGGGATTCCCTACCACAATGTCTTCTTTTCATAAGAAGGTATAGCCGCGTGGAATCCCTAGGCCCAGAGTCCAGAGGTCTACCTATTTCAGAGTTTGTAGAAGGAAAGGTAACTTTCTTTTCACCTCGGTTATAAATAGGAATCACCTGTCATTTTCACAGTTACCGCGATTAAAACACTTAAGCAATTTCAAAGCGATTCAAAGGCGATTTGAGTGCGATAATTGAGTGTATGCTTCTTTGAGCTTAGTGAGTAACAACGAGGTGATCTTCTGTAGCTGCACATGATGTTTGGAGGTGGAAATTGTTGCAGAGCATCCAGAGTGCCTTTCCTTCTTTTCCTTTCTTTGGATTTCAGGTTGGTGCTCCTGTTTTTTCTTCTGTTCTTTCTGCCTTTTCGTTGTATTTTTGGTTTGTGTTTCTGCTTCATTTTGTTTCTGCTCTGCTTTGTGTCTTCATCTAGTTCACCACTCGTTGGTGGGTTAGCTCTACCAGAGGGTTGTCTGCCCTCTATGTAGTGTAAGACATTGTATATTTTATATAGTTTTAGTGTTATTTTGTTAGGGTAGCTGCTCTACGTCTGTTGTTAATATGTATATTAGTGTATTTAATGTGTATCCTTCCATTTTCCATGTATATACCCTTTAGCCCTACTATGCTTAGGTGTATATTTTGTGTGTATTTATCTGGTCTCACATCAAGATCATCGTGCTTCATCTATTTTCTATTCAATTTTGTGAGATAGTTTTGGGCAGAATACCGCCTGGTTGAAGCTCGGCTCTCGGCTGGTTTCAACTAGGTGGTTTTCTCTCTCCTTCATCAGCCAACCTTTATGCCTCATTTATGTCCAACATACACATTCAACATTTCCCAAGTGGCCTCTACTTTTTGCATGTTCAGAAAATTGGCACCATCATCGCCATAACTCCCCATTTATTACATAGCCACCTGACGACCACGTGGGCCTGACAACTCACTTTTCGCTCACATCTTCCAATGGTTAGTTTTATGGACCCCAGGTTTCTTGTCTTCACCAACCTACATCTTACTTCCATTAAGTATGCTGAAACCCCCAGGCCCAGATAATAGTTAATCTCAAGTCTGCTTTATATATATACTTCTCAGGATTTTTGAACCTAAATTAAATTTTCAAGAAAAGGACGTGCCTCGATGGTAAGATCTCCAGATCCTGGAATATTAATTATCTACAAATTCTAATGGTTTCCTTTCCTTGTAGGTTTTTAGGACAACGTACCTTCATTATGTCTGAGGCTTCCGCATCTTCACCACTCGGGAGTCTGGAGCTTCCCTCCACGGCGATCACCAGGGTAGCCGTCAGATCCAAGATGGAGAGGGCCTTAGAAAAATTGCCCCTCAACATGAAGTACTTGAAGGACAATACCATTATGGGATCAAAGATTGAGTCCCAAGTTTAGTTAATTATCGACACCAGCGTCAGAATGTGGCCTGAGATGCAGGCCCTAGTCAAGATAATGTTCATTTAGTGACAGTCTAGGATCTGTTGGCGATCTACGTTGGGGATTTTGGGATTCTAAAGGCCGCTTGTTTCCCATGCTTGGTGCAGGCTTCAGAGCTTTTTCTTACTCCAGCAGCACATTATAACTACTCCCTTTGGGCTATCATGCTCGTAGCCCTGGTCCCAGCCAGATATCCCACCCCCATGGTATCCCTCGACACTGCTACTTTTTAGGTAGGTTTGGGGATTACTCAGTTTGATAACCCAGCTGTCATTACCAGATATGATGCCTTAGTGCAATTTCAAAAATTGGAGGTCACAGCCCCACAATACATGAACAACCATTGGCTCAAGAATCTGAAGAGGGACCACAAGAAAATGAAATTAGAGATCCCCTAGTTTGAGTTTAAAGAAAGTATCCAGGTGGGGATGATAGCACTATGCTGGATCTTTGGGAAACCCCATGCCTGAGAGTTCTCAGGGTGGATGTACTACTTTTTTCTTGGCATCACCACTGGCAGGGAATACTTTGATTGGGCTACCATTATTTCTAACCATGTAGATTCTCAGTTTCTTTAGGTGGCCTAGAAGCAAAAATTCTATATGACCTCTTATGTTCTCTAGGCCTTAGCACAATAATGACCCATCACCAACGGGCTACTCACATCAGGTGTACTTGGGATTCGCCCAGGTCAAAAGGCTCCCAAGGATTATTTCCCACAAATTCAATGGGAGGCTAGTTTCCCCAGCTTCTGTTGGGTGAATGACGCCTTCATCTACTGCAACCTACTCATGCCTACCTAGGATGTAGGTGTATCATCTTAAAATGGAAGCACTTCCATCTGGATGAGTTTAGCACCCTCATTTAGTATGTTTGCATAATAGATTTGCATTTTTTACATGTTTAGGTGAGATTAGGGTTAGGATCTTATGGATCCTCCTAGATTTTTCCTCTCCATGGCTCTTCTTTCTAGGTAGGAACTATGTATTGGTCCTCCCAGGCCTCATCTTACTCTCTCTCTTGGCCTTTTAGGCCTTCTTAATATTCTAACTCATTCCCCCACCTTCCTAGGTCCCCAATTGACCTGGGAGCCTTTCTGTCACATCCTGCTGACCTGCCTGAAATCTCAAGACAGGGCTGAGGTTGACCTTGTCCTAGGACAGGGCCAAGGTCAACCCTATCCTAGGTCAGGGCCAAGATCAACCCTATCCTAGGATAGGGCCAAGGTCGACCCTATCCCCTGACAGGTGTTGGTTCCTGTTTCCAGATCCAGAGCTTATCGGGGTCTGAAACTTGAAATAGGTCCCCGGGTTCGGATGCGGAAGTGTTTTCTCCGATATTCAATTTATTATGTTCCCTCCTTGGTTGGCGATTGTGATTGGACCATGATTCAAGGTGATATTTGGATTTGGATCCATTGCATTTCCCTAGGAGACCTATATTGAAATCTCTATATAAACACTCTCTTTTGCCTTCATTTGAGAATGAGAGAAGATGGGAGGACATGATATGATGGCATGATGAAATAATGAGGCAAGAAAGTAAGAGGATGATATAGAAGGACAATCTAGGAGGACATATCATCATCTTCAATCAAAGCATTCTTCAAAGACAAGTTATTGTAG
>MU225200.1:1789689-1813816 GCA_018584345.1 Thuja plicata
TGATAGTTTTGGATAATGGTACATCTTTTAAGAATAAAGAAGTCACAAAATTCATGGAGAAATATTGTATACAACATAGATTTTCTACTCCTTATTATCCTCAATCTAATGGTCAAGCTGAAGCATCAAATAAGGTTATTGAACAAATATTAAAGAAAACAGTTAACAAACACATGAAAGATTGGCATACACAACTTACCTATGCCTTGTGGGCTTATCGGACTAGTGTTCGTATAGCCATTGGCACCTCACCTTACAATCTTGTTTATGGAACTGATGCCATCATGCCTTTGGAATTGGAAATACCTTCTTTACGTGTTTCATTTCATGGGATCATTGAAAAGGATACTTTCCAGGAAAAATGATTACAAGAATTAGAAATGTTAGATGAACAATGCATAAATGCTTTGGAACACATTAAAGCTTATCATAAATCACTCCAAAAACAATATAATCATAAGGTGATTGAGCAAAATTTTTTGGTAGGTGATTTAGTCCTATATGAGAACCAAAGAAATGTGAATGCTTTACCAGGTGAAAAAGGAAAATTTAGTCCAAATTGGCTTGGACCCTTTGTTTTAATTGAGGATTTCACATCGGGTGCTTATAAAATTGCTGATATGAATGGTGTTCCTCTCAAGGAACCTATTAATATTATGCATCTCAAACAATATTATCCCTAATTTATCTTTTCTTTCTTTATGTATGTATGTGTTCCTTATAGAATAATTATTTTATAAGTTATGTAAATTAGAATGCATTCATACATTTCTTCCTTCTTTCCTTTATAAAGTGTTATGCATGGATGAAAGTAAAAGTAATCAATCATAGAACTAATTTCTCTCAACACAAAGTTTTCTTTATATTTGAACTTTTTAGAGTTTGGTACATATGTGGCACAAGTTCCATATCTATTAGTCTCTCTCCCTATGCTCTGAAGGTCGGTGGCTCCCAGCTCTCTTGGATCTATGATGTGAGGCTGAGGATCTAAGAATGGTAGTCTGTGAGCGACTCCTCGACATGCTCATCTCCTAGATCTTCTCTCGAGCTCTCTCTAGGTTGGACATCACTTTCTCTTCTCTTTCCTTGCACATCCTCAACTCTCGCTGAACACATAGGAAGATATGTACATGTCTTCCAGGATCCCTTCGTCCTGCAAGGGAATCTCTCTCACTAGCTGGTAGTCGGTAGGATAGGCATGTATCCTTCAGAACCTTGGATACAAAGTTCCTCCACTCCGCTACGCTTCCTGCAAAATTAAAATATAAAACTTCTTTAAATCTCTATTCTAATCCAAATCTTTATTCAAAAACATTCTAATCAACTATGTCATACCTGGATCCCCTTCCTGGAAATTACTAAAGGATTTGGATGGTGGGGGCATGGAATGACTACTCTCTCCTCATTCCCTTGGTCTAGGCCTTGGTGGTGGTGTCTATGTATGTGCTTGAGGAGGTCGCTATGATCTCAAGGGAGTAACATGGACTACCTGAACACCGGTCCCAGTACTGTGGTCTAGAGGAATCTCTGCTCTCTCCTCTACTCTCTCCTCCTCCATAGGATCTCCCTCAAGGGGAGGCTCCTCCTCATCTCTCAGATCCTCCTCCTCTCCTACTGGTATGTCCTCTCCTCAGTGGTTCCTCTCCAGACCTGGATCACCTGTGGGGTAGTCATCAGGAAAGATAGAATGGGTCCCTTGTAAACTCCAGTATCTGATATATTCTCTACTCACACTGGTATAAGATAGCTCGGGGGATACCTCTATATCCTCTATCTCATCTATATCACTATCCACAATATCAGCTACTGTCAGTCAACGTATAGCATTGGGTCTTTGATAGTATCTCACCGGGTATGCATACTGGGGTACTGCATGAGGGACTCCCTGTATCAAACCAAATAGCCTCATCACCCTATTAAAATAATAAGGCATCATGACATGCTGGGTAGGGCCCTCTAGTAGCTTGCACTGCTATGAGTGTCTCAGCTACTGTCGGGTATCGGGCCACTCCATCATCTGACAATATGGTCTCCAAATCACATCAACCCCTAGTATACGGTCAAAGCATACCCTCCAATAGAGGATATCTTTGTTCTGCCAGACATCAGCTAGCAAATATGCATAGGCTCTCGGTGCACTCACATCTATCATCATAGGAGTACCTTGTGGTCATGTGCATGCATAGTGCTCAAACATCCACACCTATAGTAATGTGCACACTATAAGGCTCTCCCACTGAAATCTCACCAACTGACTCAACTCATGATAAATATGAGCCAACATACTGTGGCCCCATGAGATAATGACTCTGTCACTCTCCATCCTACATATGAGATGTGTGAATGCTGCTGGAAAAACTATACCCTTTGTGTTGGGCACTACAACCAAGGCAACAATACAAAGCATCACCCTCCATACCAGAGGTGTCGAACCCGCTAGAATGGCTGCTAATGAAATGTGATTTGACCGAGTCTACAACTATGGTACTCATCCCAAATAGTACTCCATATATACAAAAATCTCTGGAGGACCTTGTGGTACTCTTAGTCTGGCAGGCTCACCTCAGATCGGCAGTCGCAGGATCATGTACACATCCTCTAAGGTGATGGTGATCTCGCTTGATGGAAGATGAAACCAGCATGTATCCTCGTCCCATCTCTCTATCATGGCTGATATCATCAACTGATGAAGCCTCAACTATGGTAGATCTGCCACACAATATAGTCCCACATCTCTCAATAACTTAGTCTCCTTTGGCTGTAGCTTGAAGACACTCCCTCTGACAGATAAGAGTAGCCCTCCGAAGGGATGCTCTCGTAGACAGACTGGATCCTGCGAGCATAGACATGAACCATATCAGACCTTCTAAATCAGGTAACTTCAAAACCTACCTACCCTAGATAGGGTTGACCTTATTAGGACAGGGTCGACCTTTATGGGTCAGGGTTGACCTTTATGGGTCAGGGTCAACCTTTATGGGTCAGGGTCGACCTACTCCCCAACAGGGACAGAACCTTCCCAGACAGGGTCGAACATACTAGGTCAGGGTCAACCTTCTTGGGTCAGGGTCAACCTTCCCTGTAAAAACATAAAAATTTCAATCACAAATACTAAAAATAGCCACTTACCTCGGGCACAGGCTGTCTACCGGCTAGGCACTCTCGCAGGACCTCCATACGGCTCGCTCAAAAATCCTCTCTCTTTGGCATCCTATCTCCTTTCTCTAACTCTATAAATGGTAAGAATGAGGAGGTAAGTATCTCTTTCTCCTATTTATAGGCTGTAAATTAGGGTTTTTCTAGGTTTTCATCTCGAATTATTTAGGTTAAACTCGAATTTTCCTTCTATATGCATTTAGATAGACATTCACTCTTTTCATCATAACTTGAGTTTGGTAGCTCTGTTTTTAGTGCCGTCAGAAGTGTTGGAATCATGATTTAGATACCTAACCTCTTGAATTAGTTTGGGAAGGTTTAGGAAATTTTAACTAGTTTAGGAAAGGACTTTTCCACATCTTGCATATTCAGTATATAGAACTCACCTTATCACCCTGTTTCACCTTCCATGAATTAGTAAGTCAAATCAGGGGGGGGCATAAGGGGTTCTATATACTTCTCAAGATCATCATAGTAAGATCTAGGTTTTCTTTAGATTTTCATTAACCTTGTGTGCTGCAGGTTGCAGATACTAATGGTTTCTTGCAGGATCTTCACATTGAGGACTTGACTATATCCTTTTTATACTTTATGATGTTTTCTTACTTTAGCTTGCATATTCATGTAGTATCATATCTAAGCTAAAGTGGGGGATAAATGTATCATCTTAAAATAGAATAACTTCCATCTAGATGAGTTTAGCACCCTCATTTAGTATGTTTGCATAATAAATTTGCATTTTTTACATGTTTAGGTAAGATTAGGGTTAGGATCTTATGGATCCTCCTAGATTTTTCCTCTCCATGGCTCTTATTTCTAGGTAGGACCTATGTGTTGGTCCTCCTAGGCCTCATCTTACTCTCTCTCTAGGCCTTTTAGGCCTTCTTAACATTCTGACTCATTCCCCCACCTTCCCAGGTCCCCAATTGCCCTGGGAGCCTTTCTGTCACATATTGTTGACCTGCCTGAAATCTCAGGATAGGGCCAAGGTTGACCCTATCCTAGGACAGGGCCAAGGTCGACCTTTTCCCCTGATAGGTGTTGGTTCCCATTTCTAGATCTGGAGCTTATCGGCATCTGAAACTCAAAATAGGTCCCCGGGTTCTGATGCGGAAGTGTTTTCTCCGATATTCGAGTTATTATGTTCCCTCCTTGGTTGGTGATTGTGATTGGACCATGATTCAAGGTGAGATTTGGATTTGGATCCATTGCATTTCCCTAGGAGACCTATATTGAAATCTCTATATAAACACTCTCTTTTGCCTTCATTTGAGAATGAGAGAAGATGGGAGGACATGACATAAGAGGACATGATATGATGGCATGATGAAATAATGAGGCAAGCAAGTAAGAGGATGATATAGAAGGACAAGCTAGGAGGATATATCATCATCTTCAATCAAAGAATTCTTCAAAGAGAAGTTATTGTAGATCTTCATTGAAGCAAGAAGGCTTTCTCTTTAGATCTACCATTTTCAACATTCAAGCATTCAAAGGACATTATCATGGGGTAGCAATTACAGATTGTGAGTTGATAGGAATACTTTAGCATTGGGGGCTTGGTATGCTTTCTTTATCATATTCAAATCTATGCATTGCTTTCTCATTTCCATGTTATGTTAGGATTGTTAATCTAGAAGATTAGATCTTAATATTGCAAGTTTAAAAGACTCTTTCCAAAGAGAAACACACACACACAATATACATTCTATATGTTTGGCTATTTGTGGAGGTAGAAACCACCAAAATGGGGGTTTGACTAAGGCAAAACCCTATATAGCCACCCCAAAACCCCTTTCTAGATATTTTCAGGTGCAGGACAGAGGATCTGAGGCTAGATTTGGATACCCTTTTTGAATCTCTTTTGGACTGTGAAAACAAGGACACTTTCAGATATGTGTAGACAGTGTTGGAAAAAGTGGTACAGGGTTGACCTTTTTCATAAGACAACATCAGAATAGAAAAATATTTATGGGTTTTGTTCATCTCTACATTCTGATTCAGTATCAACTATCAACATCTCCAGAAATAGTCTACAGAACTCAAAAACAAGTTTTTCCAGATCTACTATGTCATGAGGTAGGCATCTTATTACATCATTCTTTACATGCTCTTTTCCATCCTTTTGATCAATATAATTAAATGTAATATCCTGAATTTGGACATAGGATTTCCCTTCTTTATACAAATCTTATTTAGGAGATCTAGGGCATCAAAGCCTCCAAATTTAGATCTTACAGTAGGGTACCACCTCTCCAAGTAGGCAATGGATCTGGTCAAAAGTTATGGTCATTACTACATCCAATTCTAGCAACATACTTACATAAGGGTAACCGGGTTCTCTGAGAAACCTTACTTGTTGCCCAAACATTATGGGAACAAGATAATTCTCTTGGAATATTGTAGATAGATGCTGGAGTTACACACCTTATATGCTCTAAAGAAGGTGACCAATATTCTATTCCTAATCACTTGTGGGAATTACTCATGCAGCCTAGTCATCGCCAAGGAGGCAGACATCAAGCTCAAGAGCCTAAACTTGGCAGAATTTTATCTAGCGTGGAAGAACTTTGGTCTGCTTGGAAAAATTTCATTGGCACTTCCCTGGGCATCAGAGTCCCACCAATATCACATGTAGGACTTCTGGGAATATTTCCAGGATGATGTCGAAGTCCGGAGTCAGCATTACGTCTAGATAACTATGGGGATGATGAAAAGGTTGAAGCTCCAAAAATTTCCAGAGGACTTCTCAAACACCAGACCCACAATAGATCCCAAGTACAAGGCAAAGGGGATTGACAAGTTGGCCCTCCCACTGGTAGATAGGAATTCCCTAGAAGGGCCTACCATTGAATACATCACTCGCAACATGGTCGAGTGTAGCCATGAACACTTTAAGAGAGTATGCCCTGGGAGTACCCGCAGAACTGGCCCGATGGTACAAAGGCTGACTTCCAAGGATGGAACCTCTTCTGGGACTGGAACCTCTTCATAGGGAGGGGATAAAGGAAAGGGAATAATGTGAACTCCAACCCTATAGGAGACCCCCATAAAAGAACAACTGAAACAATCGATAGCGGCCTCCCAACAGATGAGGGAGAAATTAATCACGTGGTTGGCCACTCTGGTGCTCATGACCGGACCTGTCTTCCCTCCCACTTCCCCTTCATTAGAAAAATTAATGGTCAGGGAAACATGAATGAATCTGGAAGAGGAGCGGGTAGCCCTAAGGGATGTGGGGCCTCCTTTGGTTACCAGGTAGAAGAAAAGGCTTAATCCGAAGCCAAAGGTAGAACTGGAGCTTGCGATGCCGCAAATCCAACAAGTAGAAATCATTTCTTCTAACTCCCTAGAGCTGGAGAAAGAACCAGAGCACACTCATGTCCCTGCAAATCCTCCCCCTCAAGAAGAATTTGATGATGTATTTAGAATTGACGAGTTTGGGAATTTGTAGGGAGACATTGTATAGCCAAAGGTGGAAATCTCAAAGCAGGAGGAAGCTCCAAAATAGGAACCTACGCAGGAGCACGAGGTATAAATAGAAGAAGAAAAGGGGGTAGAATAAGAGATCACTTTCAAAGTCCTAGAAATACAGGATGTGGGAGTTTTAGGCCAACAAAAGCAAAGTGAACAAATGGAATCGGTTGGGAAAATTGAACCCACAAGAACAACTGTGACCCCAACCGCTGTGTTACAGACACCACTCCCAAAGGAAACATTTGGGGAGGTAATCACTATGGCCCAAATATTTAATCTTAGTTTTTTGCCTCCCCCACTACCAAAGGATGTACCAATCAAAGAAGACAGCCCAGCAATAGAGGCTGAGGAAGAATAGAAATAGGAAGAAGAAGAAAATCCCGGGGCAACCAATGAAGATCCAAATGTTGCCAAGGATATAGACAGCAGGGAAAAAGACGTAGGTACCACTGGAGTAAATTTCACCGGTGAGTCATAAGATACAGGGAAGGAGCCAGAAGAGGCTTGTAAGGTTGAAGGGGCACAATAGGATATCGGGGAGAAGTCACAAGAGTAGATTTTGGCTACAAAGCCACCCCTACCACCATAATGGATGGTGGAATCTCAAAAGAGAAAGGCCCCATCAACACCCAAAGCCCATCTTTCTTTGGTGGAGATGATGGCTCAGGTGCAAAACCTGCCTAAGGCTAATAAAGCCCGGATAGTTCACACTCTTTGAACTGAGCTGGGTGGAGAAACAGTCATAGTAGTCACGACACCTTCCCCAGATGCAAAAGAGGCAACAACTGAGCCTAGAGATTATGACATCATAGAGGTGTCATTGGGGAAGAGAGGAAAATAGGGTGAATTGAACCTGTTGAAAGAAGCATCCAAGGCAGTGGAGGCTTGCTACGAGAAAGAGGCTCAAAAGTTCAAGGTAGAGAAGGAGAAAAATGCAAACCTCATGGGATTACTGACTGAGCTGGCCCAGCCCATCAGTGTTATTCCTTCAGGGGCCTCTACATCAGATGCACCACTTCCATAGAGTGATATAGACTCATTACAGGTGATGAAGAAGAAGTCCCAAGTAGTTGATGAATGGGGCACCCTGCAATTGGGAAACATCTGATATTTCCTGGTGTCCACACTCCCAGACCTATATGTGGCCCGCCATGTACTACATCAGACTGAAACCAACATTAGCATATGGGATGGGGACATCAAGAATTATGAGGCATGGAAGGTTGAGTTAGAAGAACTCATCGGCCTCAGAGAGGAAATTGTCTCTGAGTCTAGAATTTTGGGAGAAGAGTCATTTGATTTTGTGAGGACCCAACACTCCAGACTTGACCTCACATTGGGGGTAATCAAGCAACTGGTGGGGACTCTACATGATAAGGTCAATGCAATTCAATATTCTTTTAATTTATACAAGTCTTTTGTTTTGAATGTCTCCGGAGCTGATCTATTTAGCACCGATACATGTACGCCGGAGGAATATGTTTTGGGGAAGTTTGATGAATTAATGGAATCAAGGTATCAATCCCTGGATGGGATAGATGGAGTGAAAATGATGCAAATAATTTGCATGATGCTCAGTGGTCATGATGCAAAAAAGATGGCCGAAGAATTTAAGAACAATATTTCAGACCTGGGAGAACAAATTGAGGTGGCCAAGTACCAACAGGCTAGCCTTAAAGACATCGATGAAGATGGAATTTCCATCTCCTCCAGACTGTCATTGATAGCAAGCAACAATAGAAATTCTTTGGTGGCTAGAGAAATCTTTCAGGGAAAATGTTTTGTATTCTTTATTCTTTGGGAATGCAAGTTCCCAGATCTTGTAATCTCAGATCCCACATTTTGTATTCTTTAAGTGACCTGTGTCTCAGCCCCCAAGGCCGACCGGTCACTTTCAAGGTAGTTATTAAAGGTTTCTTGAGGGTGGGTAGCAATTAATAAAGGTTGTCAAAAGTTTTCAGAAAGTGGGTGGCTACATCAAGGCACGTCGAATTGGCAAGAGGTTTTCTGACAGATGGTCTTCCTGAGGCACCGCTTCAATGTTACACCTGGTGCATCGAAGACAGGGTGCCACTTTTTCCATTTATGAGGCATGTAGCCTTGATCCTTGGGGGATCGTATTTCTTCTTTCTCCTTCTTGGCTCTCTTCTTGAGGCCAATTCTTCTACTCTACCTCTCATCTTATTCTTCTAACATGACAGGCCTCTTCAATCTCTAGGTCTTTTGTAGAGTGGCGCAGGTAGTACCGGCCACCGGATAATGTATTTTATTATACACTGTAACATAAGTTAGGGTTAGGGTTAGATGTATATGGGTTAGATGTGTATGTGTATAAATAATAAGTTTGACCTCATTCCAAGGGTCGGTGAAATTGATGATTTTGTAGTCCACAGCTAATAGCAATCTAGTTTTTATTAGTTCTTAGTTTCAAAGCTGAATGCTCCATAGTTTCTAAGTTTTTTCAGTAGTTAGATGCTCCCCTGGAGCCACCATTGTACCACACACCAGTGCTTGCTGAAAGAAATGGTAATGAAGAAGCAGGAATTCTCTCAATGATGTTGTTGGCATTTTGTCTTCTAGGTTAATGGTATTTTGTGCTTTATGTTCTTCATGTCCTTTTCTCTGATACTTAAAAGTAGATTAACGACCTCCTTTCCTTTGCTACTGATGAAATATGAACTGATGGTTGTGTGTTTCTTCAATATTTAGTGTAGTGTGTTAGAGAATCATTGATGTCTTGGATGTTTAGCATAACTATAGGTAGATGAAATATTTCTAACCCTACAGTATCTTTTTTAGTTTATTTGTGAAGTGAATGTGCACCTGCAGGAACCCCCACTTACCTGAATGCCCAAAGAGAATGAGTTGAAGATAACCACCTATCCCCCTTGAAAATAGTCACATCTCCCAATCGAGTCCTGCACCATCGAGACCTAACTCTCATGTGCTTGGAGGCTCAGGGATTCTCATTTTCCCAGATAACCTTTATAGGCAAAGTCGGCCAGTACCCTAGTACCCGGTGACAACTTACCTCTTTTGGCAGATCCAGTCACAAGAGTCCTATCAAGACCTAGCTCTGAGCTTCTCGCACTGTCTCTGGCACTATGATAAAGGGTATCCTTCCTTGCCAGTATCCCTGCCTATATCCCTAGGATGATCCTATTTTGAAGGTCCACCTCCCCCACTAGGCCCTTGCCCTGAATATCTATGTTGTTTCTTCTGCCTATTAAGTAAAGGACATGGATCCATGTGTGGATGCATGATTCTAAATTGAGTATGTCTGCCCTCTCCACTGGCACCCACTCCACCACCACCCTTGTCAACCCCATCATCTCCCCTATCATCATAGCCATGTCTCTTACCTCTATCCAAGGGATGCCATCTATCATATCTGCCACCAACACCTCTCCCATCCCTACCACCCCCACCCCTCCCATCTCTCTTGTCTCTACCTCTGCCTCTCATAGGTCCATCATCTGAAGGATCATAATCTAATGCATCCTCTATGTAAGGTGCTACCTCATCTAGTGTTGTGAATTGAGGAAATGTAAATTGTAAAATATGTGCAAGATAGACAACAGTGCACCTAGCATTGGTGATATCTAAAAGATAATCCCATCCTACTACAACCATATGACCAATCTCAAGTTGTGCATTCTCGTATCATAATCAGGCTCCCTACTATGGCTCCTCATCATGGATTTAAGCATAAGTATTCAAATCTTGAGACATGCCCTGAATCTCACCTACATTGAAGTCCACCTTCAACATGAAGGCATAATACAAGAAAAGATACTATAATGGAGAAGTCTCCAATATCAAGGCAACAAGAACACCATCCAAAATCCAATTCCAAATTGCTCCAACACAAGGTTCTTCCAAAATCTGCAAAAGACAACATAAAACTAACCGTGGAGAGCTCACCTCCTATCCATGGTCTCAAGGAGACCACCCCCGAGCTTAGAGAACCGATAACCAACAGGTGACATTCACATCATTCATGCAACACAAAGACAACAAGATACACCCATCCAAGGCTTACACAATAGGATTTATTTTGATCCCAAAATAAGGGTGAAGGTGGACTTCCATGTAGGATATTTCCAAATGAAATACAACAATAAACATGCCTTTCCAAGGATAAAAGTCACATACATTCTTCCATACATTTTCCTCCTCATCTCCCCCAAATCAAGATAATAACCTTCATTGGCTTGCAAGGGCCCATACACCTTGCATTTTTCCCTCTTCTCTCCATGAAAAGAGACTCTACACATTCATGGAATCCAGCTAACCCCTTCACCCATACTTGGCCACTTATTCCCTATCCAAGGGTGAGTAATGCCCTTACACCCTTCACAAAACTCCCTCATTCAAACAAGATAAATATAAGAAGCATGAAATCAAACCCAAAATCCCATTCCCTTACATCACAACAACACAAAACACATAAATCACATATACAAGAGAATTAAATACATACTACTCTAATTGTAACAAAACAAGAAAGGTTCCATGGAAATGGTGGAGACCAACCTTCACAAGTGTTATGGAAAAATGATGTTTGAGAAGAGCCCAATCCCTTTTTGCTTCCTTCAATCCAAAACCCTAATGTCTCTAAAAGTAGAGAGTGGGTGAACACCCTCTAACTCTACAAAGGGCCTCTAAAAAGGTCTCCAAATCCTACCCACTAATATAAAATTTAGAATTGACCCCTAAGTCCTTAGGATGTCCTTTGTCCCCTATCATAAATGCAAGATTGGAAAGGAGTGTGGGTTTGGGTAAAAGGTCAAGACTCACTCTATTTTCGCAACATGTGAGTAATGGGTTATAAAGAGGGTCACCAAGGCCACTAGTGGGTTCTAGATGTGTTAGAAATATTCCTAACCCATACCCCTATCACTAAGGTACTTGAATTTTACTAAAATTGGTTCTTAGGACCACTTTTTGGCCTCTAAAAGTGGCTAGAACAAAATTTAAAATTAAACAATCTAATTGGGTTACATTTCCAAACTTAGTAGACATGTCATTACATAAACACATAACAAGTGTCAAGTGACACTATAAAATAACATAATACAACATTGACATGTCACTAATTGCATAGTGAAAACACCTAACACATACATACAATTTATGGTCATGAATAAAATCACTTAACAATGAGGTTTAAATAGATTCAACCTTGGCTTTACAGTTTGCACATATGGTTGGTTACTGATTCTCTGATAATTTTCCATGGTAATTTTCCTGCACACTAAATTAAACATTAGTATCTCAATAAAATCAGATGCATATATATAATCAAATTGCATAATCAATTTACTGAACATTCTACATTTTCATTTAATAACATTTTTCCATTTCTACACCTGATAACCATAACTGATTACATAATCAAAATTTTCTATTTGAATTTAAAATACTAAAATAATCATCATAGTGCAGGCATATACCCAAAACATCATAAAAATCATGAACAGGGTATACTGAATTAATCATGACATGACATAATAAATATTAATAATGTCTAGTCCATCACATATAATGTCCCAAAATATCAAATCATAATGTATCAAAATAAGTGTATTGTCTGAGCTATTATGGGTCTAGGTGAGGCCTCACATCCTCCCCCACTAGGCTTGAAACTTCCTCCTAGAGTTCATAAAAAAGATATGGGTACTGAGATCTCATCTGTGTTGCATCCTCCCATGAAGTCATGACCTCATCATAATAATCCCACTAGACTCTAACTTGGTCTAGCTCTCAGCCTCATAGTACAAGGGTCTGTCAGGCTATAATATGAATGGGCTCCAGTGCTAGCTTCCTGTCTGACTCCACCTACAAGGCATCCCAATCTATCACATGAGTCTCATCATAAATATATCCTCAAAGTATAGAAACATGGAACACATTGTGCATGCATGACATCCTAGGTGGAAAAGCTAAACGATATGCAACTAGTCCTATCCTATTTAAGATCTCAAATGTTCCAACAAACCAAGGTGCCAACTTAGAGCCCTTTCTAAATTGGATCAGACTCTTGTGCGGTCGCACTCTCAAGAAGACTCTATCTCTAACCTTATACTCTCTATCAAACCTCTTCGTGTCTGCATATTTCTTCTGTCTATCTTGTACCTCTCTAAGATGTTGTTGAATCAGATCCACTTGTTGCTCCATCTCTCTGACTAACTAAGGACCAATAGATAATCTATCCTCAATCCTGACCCAACTTAAGGGTGTCCTGCAAGGTCTACCATACAAGGCCTGATAAGGTGGCATACCTATAGAAGATTGATGCCCGTTATTATAGGAAAACTTGACCAGATGTAGGTATTCCTCCCCCTTAACTTGATGGTCCATCACGGACATGTGCAACATATCCTCCAATACCTGATTAACTCTCTCAGTCTGAACATTTGTCTGAGGGTGATACGCTGTACTAAAATTTAGCCTAGTGCCCAATGTTGTCTGTAACTCTCTCCAAAAGGATGATGTGAACAATGAGTCTCTATTAGAGATGATCTTATGGGGAATTCCATGAAGTCTGACAATATCCTGCAAGAACACCTGAGCTATGTCTCATGTTGTGAATGCAGTATGCACAGCTGAGAAGTGTGCAACCTTGGTCAATGTGTCGACTGTCACCAAGATGGCATCATGGTGGTGAGAAGACATGGGGAGATCAAAAAATTCCATAGATATAGTATCCCACTTCCACTTGGCAATCTCATGTGGCTGTAGAATCCCACCAGGGTGACGGTTCTCTTCTTTCACCCTCTGGCACTCTAGGCATCTCGCAACAATACTAGCAATCTATAGTTGCATGCCTGGCCAATGATACAACTGTCTCAAATTTTCATGTAACTTCTTAACACTGGGGTGCGTAGCATAAGGTGCTTTGTGTGCCTCAAGTATAATGAACTCATGCAAATCCCAAATGGAAGGTACATAGATACGCCCCCTATGATGTAATAGTCCATCGAACTCCAAGGAATACTCTGTATACTTCCCTTCTAAGGGTATCTGAGAATGCACCAACTAAAAAACCTCCACATAAAAGGGATCCTCTAGAAAATTATGTAGGATATGCTTTCTCAAATCAGGACAAGTTGTTAGAGATGAAAGCTTGTGGCGTCTCCTACTCAAGGCATTTGTAACCACATTCTCCTTCCCTTTGATGTAATGAACATCAAAATCATACTCACATAGGAAGTCCATCCACCTTCTTTGTCTAGCATTAAGGTTCGGCTGAGTGAAAATGTACTGCAAGCTCTGATGGTCTGAATGAAGCTTGAATCTATGACCTAGAAGAAAGTGTCACCACCTCACTAAACCATGAACCACTGTAGCAATCTCTAGGTCATGAGTAGGGTAATTAAGCTCATGAGTCTTCAACTTCCTAGACTCGTAGGAGATAGGTCGTCCATCCTACATAAGGACTACCCCTATTCCATCCAATGATGCATCTATGCACACTACAAAATATGTTGCTGGGTCTGGCACTACAAGTATCGGTGCACTCATGAGGGCTCTCTTGAGCTCCTGAAAGGCTCTCTCACACTTCTCTATCCACTCATACTGCTTTCCATTTCTCTTAAGGGATGTGATGGGGTGTACCAATTTGGAAAATCCTGCAATAAAGCATCTATAATATCCTACTAACCCCATAAAACTCCTCACCTCAGTGACACTGGTGGGTGTTTTCCAATCCATAATGGCTCAGATATTTGATGGATATATAGAGATCCCATCGTCGGATATAACATGACCCAGGTAATGTACCTCAGGTTGAAAGAATGCACACTTCGACAAGCTGCCAAACAACTGGTTCTCTCTCAACCTCTGAAAAACCTACCTTAGGTGCTCCTCATGCTCCTTCTCATTATGAGAATATATCTAAATATCATCTAGGAACACAACCACAAACTTATCCAAGAAGGTGCAAAATACTCCATTCATGAGGCTCATGAAAACTGCTAGAGCATTCGTGAGGCCAAATGGTACCACGGTGAACTCGTAGTGACCATACATCGTACAAAATGTAGTCTTGTAGATATCACTCTCCATAATTCTCAACTGATGATAACCTTTCATATCAATCTTTGAGAACACTTGAGCACCCTATAACTGATCAAAGAGGTCATCAATCCTAGGAAGTGGGTATCTGTTCTTAATAGTTACTTTGTTCAACTATCGATAATCAATGCACAACCTAAGTGATCCATCCTTCTTCTTCACAAAGATCACTGGTGCACCCTAAGGTGACATGCTAGGTCAAATATGCCCTTTCTCCAAGAGCTCCTCTAGTTGAATCTTGAGCTCATTAAGCTCATGGGTAGTCATCCTATATGGTGCTCTTGATACTGGTTGGACTCCTGGCACAAGGTCTATGTGAAAATCCACTGCTCTACGTGGAGGCATAATAGGGAGCTCTGGAGGAAATACATTTGCAAACTCCTGTAGAATAGGAAAATCATCAAGGGATGGCTCCCTCTCTTAATCCTCCTCCCTATCACTAATGGTGATATCAAATAGCTGACATCCCTTTCACACGCACCGCCTAAGCTGCATAGCGGAAATGATGGGAAGAGATACTGTCATGCCCAAAAAATTTGTGCCCAAAAATGCAACAACTTTTTTTTTTTTAAGGATAAGACACTGCCTAAAAGGTCACATTCAAGAGTTTACTAATCAAATAAGTTAGAACTTCTCCTACTCAGTTTTACTGGGTTGAAAAGTAATGATATGACTTAAAGGGTCAAGGGGTATCATGTCATTAAGAAAACATCCTTCAACCCTAAATTGGAAAAAAATAAAATATAGTTTTAGGTTAAATGAGTTCCCTGAGAGGGGTAGCATAACCCTTCACAAAGTTGAACCTTGACGCCTTCCAAAAGATAAATCTACCCAATGATATTAATTCCTACTGACCAGACAATCTAATGTTTTCATCTCTAAGATTTATAACACTAAAATTTAACCCTACAAGTGTTCCCACAATAATACTATTTTTACGGAGGCCATTATACTGGCCACATATAATGATCCCATAAAAATAGCATTATCAGCTTAATTATTAAATAAATACATTATCTTGACTATTTAATTTAAGGATATGTTAAATTAAACTTTGTATAATAACTTATAATATAAATCCCCAGGCTAGAAAAATCTAGTTAAGAGGTTAAAGAAATTTAACATCGAACTTTAATATTACAATAGTTCAATTAAGATTTTAATTTACTGTATTTTTTATTCACAACAAACCTCATTTTTAAAGACAATCTCAAAGGAAAATAATAACATATATTAATTCATTTGTTTGAGTGCGTCTATACCATTCTGGTAATTAATTATTATCACTTAACTTAGGGAAGATCCACTAATAAATTTTTTAATAGTTAATTTCTTAATGTTTCAAAAGTAATTTATTAATTTAATCTACTTACCTCAATGTGATTTCAAATTTTATAATATATTCATCCCCAAATTATTCTCCTAAATCAACCTATTAAACAATAAAAATTAAACTTTCAATAACTTAATTAAATTACCCTAATAATAATAATAAAATTAATGAGATGAAAAAACTTCCCATTAAAAGATGCTTTTAAGTCGAAAGGGAAAAACAATTATTTAAAGAACAATGGTTCCTCTTTCTTTCCCTCTCATTTTGAAATCCCTAACCCTAATTCAAAATTAGGGTTAGGGTCCAAATAGGAGGTAACTAAAAACACTATTTTTTGTCTCTTCTTTATTCTCTTTTTTTTTATCTTTTGCTTGCAGGTCTGCAAATCCATGGTGGAAGGATGAGGACTCTTTTATATACTATATATATATTCAAATATACATACATACATACATTACTATGTGTGTGTGTGTGTATATATATATATATATATATAAACTGCAGCAAATAAATAAATATTTTTTGTAATGATATGTATATATATATATAATATATATATATATATATACCTCTATTTTTAAGTCAAAAACTAGCAGCATATAGATATTTGTTTTTTGAAACATAATGTCATTTTCAACTATACTTATATGGTGAACATATATAAATACATAAGCAACTTGCTTACACAGTTACAAAACAACATTAATCTAAAATCCTTTTCTTTATGTCCAGGAAAGTAAAAGAACAAAATAGCATATTTTAACCTACTATATTTTTTTTTTATATCACTTGGGTATATCTTATGGATAACTTTATGCATGAGTAACATAAGAAGATATAACTTTACAGATTTCTGATTTGTAGGATAACTAGCCACTATAGCAAGTAATATATTTTTAGAATAGATGCATCCTCATTAAAGAAAAAATAGATCTTTTATTTCTTTAAATCCTTGCAGCATATTAAATCTAAAATATAACTCAATGTTGTTTTCCCTTCAATAATTTATTTATTTCAGCTTTGCATCTTTACAATATCATCACCACTTAGGAAGGAAAATCTTCTACTTGTCTACATAGCACTCATTTGTTGACAATAGCAAAATTTATTCAACATAATATCTTCAATATCATCATGTTCACTAATACACAATCTTATTTTAATCCCTCAAAGGACTTTACATTCACATATTAAAATGTACAAAAAGAACAACAAGGAAATCCACTTTCTCTAACAAGCAGCCATGACACTTCATGTAGCTCTACTCCAAAAATATGCAAAAATAAAAAAATAAGGGGAAACTTGTGGGATCATGGGCTGCTCACCACCCAACCAAGGCCTCTTATGAGGCCACCCCTAAGGTTGGAGAACCAAAAAAAAGAGGGATACAAACATGCAAACAAGAAACAAGCAAGAATCATTTACAAAAATTCCCACCAAGGCTTTGCACAATGGGTTTCTCAATAACCCTATAAGGGGTGAAGTGGACCAAGTACCCAAGGGAGAAGGCCATACCCAAAATCCATAATCCAAGCCCTCACATGGCTTTCATAGCACATTCCTTCCCAAGTTCATCATTATTCCCTTATGACCCCCAAAAGAAAAAAAATAAGGGAGGCTTCATGGAGCCCATACTCCATGATTTTTCCCTCTCCTCCTTGAGGAGAGACTCTACACCAAGGGCTGTCAAAACTCCTTCACTCCCAAGGATACTTTCCCTCCCAAGGGTGAGTGAGCCTTGAGACTCCAATTAAAAACATTTACAAAGCAAAGCAAAACAAATACTTAGCAACAATAACAACATAACATTTACTACAAGCTCATAGCTCCAATAAATTCACAAGGCACATTCAACATACATCTTTTGCAAGAATAAGATTACACTACAAGAAAAGAGTTGCAACAAGTCCACCAACCTAGAATCCAAGCTTAAGGAAAGATAGTTGTAGAAGAGCTCCCTTTTAGCCTAAGTCCTCCTTCCAAGATCACCAACTCTAGCTATGTCTCTAAGTTATAGAGTGTGTGTTCAAACTCTCCAACATGGAGAGTTCCCACTAAAAAGCCACTAGAAAACTCATGGGGAGAAGGAAAGCCCACTAATTGGTCCCTCTTCCCTAAACTCTTACACCTTTCTAAAAATGGATCCAAAAAAGGGGAACTCCTAAAAGGTGAATAATTTCTTTGCACAAAGATGGAAGGGTGGTCTATCCAAGGTCCAACCTCACAAAAGTTTATTTTCGTCCAACTTGGGAAACCAACTTTTTGGAAGGGTCGCATGGTCAACCAGAGGCTATCCTAGGGTTAAAATGGCCCTAATATATTGGTATAACAAGTGGGATACCTAAAAATTACCCCAACACACCCCTAGACACTTTCTAACCCCTCCAAAAGTCCACTATAAGTGTATTTTCGAAATTCCAATGAGATGACCACACCCCCATCTCCCAAACCAAGGTATGCATATGGGGATTCTCTAATGTAATTTCCTAGGTATGTGGATAATCATTCCCAAGTTGACATGTCATGGCCTTAAGTACAAATCACAAGTGTCAAATGACACACACAACATTTACACATCACTATGCCATGTCATATCCACTTGGGAAAAAATACAAGGAAATAAGAAATACATTTAAGTGCTACATTTCCAAAATCAACCATATACATTTACAAATTAAATCATGATACAAAAACGACTTGTCTCTCATTAAATGCAACCTTGGCTCAAACTGAGTTCACATATTCCTTTGTTTGGTTCCCTGAATAAAATACCATGGTCTCATACCTGCACACTCAATTCAAATATCAGTAGTCCGGGGAGATATATAAATATACATCATACAGAAATAAGCAATATTTGAAACTTAAGGAAAACATCAACATACTAAGTTTATTACTTAATATCACAAGAACATAATAATTCCTTTTTAAGAATTTAACATAAGGTAAGATTCACATTGCATGATATCAAAATTTAATATCCATTCCTAATAATTCTCCTATCATCAATAACCCATTACATAATCATAATGTATTTCCAAATCAATAGTCTCAAAAATAAATGTCCATATGGTGCATCATAAAGTATCATGTGTCCAACATTCAAAATGATCAATCCATGACATAAAGCATAAAATCCATAAGATCCATAGTGCATCAAAATGTAAAGTATCATATGCTAAATCTATCATAAGCAGAAAAAATAGAAAACTACGATGGGGTTCAGGGTGAGGCCTCACAGATACGGGTCTCTGCTCTCCAGAGATCACCCTAGGAATACCTTTCTCATCCACACATTCTACCCTCTTCTGTCGACAATCCATCTTGGTGCCATGGGCATAAAGCCAATCCATGCCAAGGACAACATCATATGAACCTAGAGGGGTAATGCATAGATCAGACATCGTGGATATGTCTCCAATATGAATCTAACAATTTTGGACCATGGAACTAACTGACACCCTAGCTCCTAAGGCTAACTCTACCTCCCAACTAACATCATGTCTAACTACCACTAGCCCGCAACGCTCCACTACATATGGAGATTTAAAGGATTTAGTAGCTCCATAATCAAATAAAATAGTAACCATACTACCTCGTATCATACCTGCAACCTCAATAATTGTGCCCTGATGCTCAGCTTGACGGTTATCAACCACTGCAAAAACCCTATGGGATCTACTCATGTCTCCAACTGTAGGCTCTAAAGTAGATCCTCTCTGACCACCAATTGATTGTCCTTGTGGGAACTCTCTCACTATATGACCCATGTTGCCACAAGTGTAACATGGCCCTCTAGTTTAAATTTTTACTACATGTGATATAGATTGTTTTGGTCCTCCGGTCCTACTGGAATTACTGTAACCACCCCTAGAGGACTAATAAGTCCTAGCTGGTTGTGCCTGAGGGGCCTGTGTCCTCTGATCTTGTCTAGGATCCTAAGATTGCCACTATTTGGGATTAGAGCCCTGATAACCCTGTGGTGCCCTCTATCTAGAATCCTGCTGAGATCTCTGCTGCTGAGGCTGTTGACCCTTAAAGGATCCTGTTGAGTGATTCTGGCTCCCTTTCTAAGGGGGTCTTTGTTGTCCTAACTATTGGGTAGAGAGTTTTTGGTGTTGAGATCAATCCCACAACTCCTATCTAGTACAGATATCCTCAGCTACAAGTGTCATCTTAAATGTCTCTCTGAATGTGGTAGGAAAGGCTAGGTGTACTATACCTTGAAGAGACATATTGAGTCCCTTAATGAAATGATGGATACGGATTTTCTCATCCTTCATGTAATCAACATATGGATGGAGCTCGAGAAACTTACTCTCATACTAGGTCACTATGAGACCTCTCTGCTGGAGATCATGGAACTCCTCTATCTATCTCTGTTTGAAATTCTCAGAGAGGTATCTCTCTTGGAGGCACGCCACAAAATACTCCCAAGTGAGTGTGTCAATACTCACTCCACCTATAGACTCCTCCTGCTCCCACTAAGTGGAGGCTTTCTCCCATATAAGATGGACTGTAATTCGCACCTTTAGATTACTCCCATAAGGGCGTAATCCAAAACATCATCGTAAAATCTGTAACTAGGTCTCAGATACTGACCCATTAGTGGATCCCAAAAACAAGGGTGGTTGGAGTCACAATAACTCTCAGATCTCATCTCCAACTTCTCTATGGGGTCTCTCTCTGGCACGTATCTCATGCTTGTGTGGTACCTCAACCTGATGAACTGACTCACCCTCATGATCACCATGACCCTCAACATGTCTAGGTGGGGGAATCCTACTCCTTTCTCTGTTAACTGCTCTATCACCCTTGGAAATCGGTGTTTCCCTTTGGGGAATCTGCTTCTCAGGCTACTAATCTATGGGTGGTAGTCTCTGCTGAATCACCCCAACCAGATTCTAGAGGATGTCCAGAATATCCTAGTTAGGGTTTCAAGGTGGTTGAGGTGGTGGAGGTGGTACAGCCCCCCGTTCTACGTCAACATGGGAAGCTCTACGACCTCTACCCCATCGGCCAGCTTGTGTGATGGCAGGCATCCTACATAATAATTTAAGTTTGAAATGAGTTGAAATATAATGGGTTTAGGTTCCTAGTGTCGAAAAATGGCTCTAATACCAAAATGTCATGCCCAAAACTAGGGCAAAACACACAAACAATTTTATTTTTTAAAACATAAAAACAACAACTATGATGACACAATAATACTGAAAGTGTTGAGGAAAGGTGACAACATGGTGAAGTTAATCTTTGAGCTAAAGGGTCCAGACATAGATTGAATCAGGGTTATCAAAAAACGTGAATACAGAGTCAGTATTACAACTCAATAAATGACAAGAGACCCTACGGTTTAGTACTATAGGGACACAGGGATATACTAACTACATTAATGATCGACCTAGCAATCCAATTTATTAATCCTCTTCAATGTCATTACAACCCTTAAACATCCCCGATATAATAAGGTTCTCACAATTACTATAATCTTATCTAGTTACATTGTGAAAGGATACTTTTAACTTGCTTGAGGAACTATCCTGATTTTCCAATTAACTGATATCAATAATAATTAAATCCTAAACATCATTTGTTCACACATTTTTTTTAATAAACAATTAATTAACTACAAATAGAAATTTCCCATGGTTCGAAAGGAATACTTAATTTAACATATTAACCTAGCCCATTAATACATCTTTATTCAGATTTTACCCTTTTTACCAATTGCATGAAAGCACATAATAGTAAAATCATTATTGAATTAAATGCAAATAATATATCTAAACTATACTATTTAAATTAACCGAGTAAATCTATTACTCTAATAGAATAAATATTTTCAATTAATAATGTGAGTTATTAAAATATTAACTAACTATGCAATTTAAAAAAAAAGTAAATGTATTAATCTATTAACAAGACTACACAATTTAAAAAGAAGTAATAAAAACTAAATCTATTTAACCAAAACTTAAACTAACTTAATACCTACTAACCCACCTACTAATATACCTACTAATCTACCTACTAACCCACCTACTAATCCATCCTACCCCTATCCTACCCCTATCTCATCACTCTCTCCTTTCCCTTGGCCCACGTGTCAAGTGGGTGAGGAGACAAGACAAAAAGTCAAGGGGCTGCAAAAAGGGGATGAATTCTTTCAAGCGGATAAGTGCAGGTTTAAAGAAACATAAAGTTTGGGGCCCACCAAATGCATTAAATTTAATCCAAATGCAAGGAAATTTGAATGGAAAGGGAGTAGCCGAACATGTCAGCAAGCAAGGTACTAAGTCATGTTAGGGGGAGCATGGTACGTATGGGGAAGGAGATGGAAGTGGATGCATGTCTTGGTGGGTGGTGCTATACCCAATGAAGATGGCGACCAAAATGGTAGTCCCCCCAACAAGCAAGAAAGGTAAGTGACATTATAGTTTACATCTTTGTTTGTGTTTAATTATATTTTATTGTATGTTGAGGTAAAGTGGGTGTGGGGACCACTAAAATATTAAGGTAACATAATGCATGTAATAATATGTCTTGTTTTTTTATTTTTTTAAATTAGTTTTATTAGTGAAGTTTACACAAACCAAGAGGGATTAAAGGGGATTAGAACACTAACCACATACTTAGAGATGGAATATTGGGGGGGGGGGATATTCTCTGTGGTAAAGAGAATTAAATCCTTTACTCATACATTTTCTAGAGAGCATTTTGGCTCTCAAAAATCTAGAAAGTGATATTTTTGCCATCTCCTCAAACATTGCATTTCCTTTGTTTTGTCTTTGTTGAAGTTAAATGTATGAAATATATCTTCTATTTATGCATTACACTACGATAATTATTTATAGAATATTGGTAATAGGTAGTTATTAATTAGTGTCCTAATTTGATTAATAAACCATTGTTAATAGGTTTTCCTCCAAATATTTGAAATTGCAATATTGAATTCAAGGTAAAGTGTTTGATCATATTATGGTAGAAATCTAGATTTCAAGGGAGGAGAAAGAACATATTAAGGTTGAAATTTTGCAAGATCACAATTTAAAAAAAAAAACAAGAAATGACTTGCAATTCATCTAAACTTGAGCACATGACTTTTTTCTTTTTCACAAATGGTTACACACTTCAATATGAAGGCATAATACAAGAAAAGATACTACAATGGAGAATTCTCCAATATCAAGGCAGCAAGAACACCATCCAAACTCCAATTCCAAATGGCTCCAACACAAGGTTCTTCCAAAATCTGCAAAAGACAACATGAAACTAACCATGGAGATCTCACCTCCTATCCTAGGTCTCAAGGAGACCACCCCCAAGCTTGGAGAACCGGTAACCAACGGGTGACATTCACACCATTCATGCAACACAAATACCACAAGATACACCCATCCAAGTCTTACACAATAGGATTCATTTTGATTCCAAAATAAGGGTGAAGGTGGACTTCCATGTAGGATATTTCCAAATTAAATACAACAATAAATATTTCTTTCTAAGGCTAAAATTCACATACATTCTTCCATATATTTTCCTCCTTATCTCCCCCAAATAAAGATAATAACCTTCATTGGCTTGCAAGGGCCCATACACCTTGTATTTTTCCCTCTTCTCTCCATGAGAAGAGACTCTACACATTCATGGAATCCAACTAACCCCTTCACCCATACTTGGCCACTTCTTCCCTATCCAAGGGTGAGTAATGTCATTACACCCTTCACAAAACTCCCTCATTCAAACAAGATAAATATAAGAAGCATGAAATCAAACCCAAAATCTCATTCCCTTACATCACAACAACACAAAACACATAAATCACATATAAAAAAGAATGAAATACATACTACTCTAATTGCAAAAAAATAAAAAAGCTTCCATGGCAATGGTGAGACTAAGCTTCACAAGTGTTATGGCAAAATTATGTTTGAGAAAATCCCAATCTATTTTTTCTTCCTTCAATCCAAAACCCTAATGTCTCTAAAAGTAGAGAGTGGGTGAACACCCTCTAACTCTACAAAGGGCCTCTAAAAAGGTCTCCAAATCCTACCCACTAATATAAAATTTAGAATTGACCCC
>MU225200.1:1813866-1860006 GCA_018584345.1 Thuja plicata
ACTAATATAAAATTTAGAATTGACCCCTAAGTCCTTAGGATGTCCTTTGTCCCCTATCATAAATGCAAGATTGGAAAGGAGTGTGGGTTTGGGTAAAAGGTCAAGACTCACTCTATTTTCGCAACATATGAGTAATGGGTTATAAAGAGCATCACCAAGGCCACTAGTGGGTTCTAGAAATGTTATAAATGTTCCTAACCCATACCCCTATCACTAAGGTACTTGAATTTTACTAAAATTGATTTTTAGGACCACTTTTTGGCCTCTAAAAGTGGCTAGAATAAAATTTAAAATTAAACAATCTAATTGGGTTACATTTCCAACCTTAATAGACATGTCATTACATAAATACATAACAAGTATCAAGTGACACTATAAAATAACATAATACAACATTGACATGTCACTAATTGCACAGTGAAAACACCTAACACATACATACAATTTATGGTCACAAATAAAATCACTTAATAACGAGGTTTGAATCTCTTCATTAGATTCAACCTTGGCTTTATAGTTTGCACATATGGTTGGTTACTGATTCTCTGATAATTTTCCATGGTAATTTTCCTGCACACTAAATTAAATATCAGTAGCTCAATAAAAGCACATATATATATAATCAAATTGCATAATCAATTGACTGAACATTCTACATTTTCATTTAATAACCTTTTTCCATTTCTACACCTGATAACCATAACTGATTATATAATCAAAATATCATAACATATTTTTCCATTTGAATTTAAAATACTGAAATAATCATCATAGTGCATGCATATACCCAAAACATCATAAATATTATCAAAAAGGTATACTGAAGTAATCATCACATGACATAATAAATACTAATAATGTCTAGTCCATCACATATAATGTACCAAAATATTGAATCATAATGTATCAAAATAAGTGTATCAGGTGAGCTATGATGGGTCGGGGTGAGGCCTCATAGTTTTGTGATAAACGACTTTAGGAGCTTCTGAGGAACCAAATTTCTAATGCTTTTGCAAATTCTGATAGCTCATTCCTTTAACGTGGAGATGAAGGTTCTCAGACATAGATGATGATCTATGGAGATGACCATTCTAGGTCAGAGATGATAATTCTCAGATGCAGACAACCATTTGAGGTTAGAGATGGCAGTTTAGTTTCAGAGCATTTTTTGATGAAATCTGATCAATCCGGTCTGATTTTTTGTCAATATATTCAATGAAAAGAATTAATTTTCAAGCATTCAAACCATAAAAATAGCAGTCATATGTCTGAAAAAAATCCAACAAGGGACAAAGAAACCTTATAAGATACAAGAAAGAGTGAAAATGAAGCTAATACAAAGTAATGTCCTTGAGGTGCGTACTTTCTTGGTGAAGTTTCTATACAAATAGTCAATCATAGTTCCTACCCTAAGGAATAGATCATGAAAATCCTCACTCCCTGAATTAGGCACACTTCAAGAGATAATTAGAATACAGCCACTGTCAATCACACAATGGGTTAACACTGTCATATTAATTGACTCCAAATGCTCAAGAAGGCACAATATGGCAAGTGTCTTTGGGAGGTTACTATCCTCCTTGCACTTGGATTATCACGCTTTTAGGGGTGAGATGAGTAGCTTCTATTCTAAGGTTCTTAGTATGGATCTTTGTTTGAATACATCCTTTGTGTCCATGCAAGCACAATTGAGACATGTAGCCCCACAGAGCACCTTGGCACAATTAGTCATGTAAACATGATTGAGACCATAAGGCCCGAGTATAAGCTCAAATGGTATCTGACTTCTGAGGCTTTGGCCCCAAGAATAAAATTTGTTTTAACGTGACTTGGAGAGGTACGGCTTACACCTCATTCATGTAGGTCATTCTCGAGAGCTTTTTACCTCAACCGGTAGGCCCAATTAAAGGATTAATTCAAAATACATGGATTGGCAATGAAAGGAGTCTGGATTTCTGATTTTCTCACAAAGAGAAAAGAGCATAATCTCCTATCCAAGGTATTTTTCTCCCAAACACATCAAGCATATTTGTTCATTTCCCAAGGTTACTTTCTAATTGAAATATCAAATGAGTCTAGCTTTATGATTGTCTCATAAAAGACAAGAGCATACTACCCTATCACTTAACAAGACACTGCAATTGAACCTTTGTTAAGGTGTCTAAGAAAAGATTAAATAAAACACTATTTGTTTGTATCTCCTAGGCAACATACAAGAAAAAAGATGAGTAGTTTGATGTTTGTTAATATATTCTACCAACATCTTGCAACTCAAAATATTAGTATTTTTTTATGTTATGCTTCAGATTCAAGGTGTTGTAGAAACCCAGATGGATTAGTAACACAAAAACTTTCTGGAACTATAAAAAAAATTATCACAGAGAAAAAATGATAGTTCCAAGTTGTAGATGACAATCATCACACATAGATGACAGTCAAAAGGAATATACAATTATTAGAGAGTGTAGACGGCTGTCAAAGAGTGCAGATGACAATCAACAGGCACAAACAAGTGTCAGAGGGTGCGGATGACTATTAGAGCATAGAAGACAATTAATGAAAAACCCAAAAATTAGTATACCTAAAGCACGTTCCTCAAGGAGAAAAGATGACCAAGCCCAGGTGCAAACGATGATCTGTAGAGATGATGGTCAATCTGCACATATAACAGTTCAAAAACTAGAGTTACTTTACTGTGATTAAAATAATTTTTATTTTTTGAAAAAAAAATTATCATTTAACTCTGTAAAACTATAGTTCTGACAGAAACCCAAGAGCCACAAACCCAAAACTCCTCTAAAAATGATTTTAAACATTAAACTTTTAAAACTATTTTTATGCAGGGCAAAGAAGATAGTCTCTAGGCCAAGATGAAGATCTGCGTAGATAACTATTTCAGGTTGGAGATGGCTGCCAAAATGTGTATGATGAAAACCTACATGTTGGGAGCAAGCTCAGACATGCAAACATTAGAGATAAAAATTATATAAGAAACATTAACATATCAAAACATACTCCTACACAACACTTTCTACCATAACCTCCAATGAGCCAAACAAGGGCATCCAAGCCTTGTTAATTTGCTCTTAGAGAGGGTCGTATGTGTGCTCTCCCATCACAATATTTTTAATCCCACTTGATTCAAATGATAAATGATGAGTGAAAACTATATGCAATGATATTGAACAACTCAAGAGCTAGTTATGGAGAACTAGTCTAAAACATTCAATGAGTGAGATGGATGTAGGAATGAGAACTAAATGCAAAGATATAGTATTGCATGCAACAACTAAAAACTAAGAATGAAATGCAACTACCATATTAAATGTGAGCAAATACCAAACATGAAGAACTTTAAATGCATACAAGATCTCTAGATACAAACTAGCATAATAACTCTAATGCAAAATGATGGGTGATTTACTCTTGTCAAGGATCCTATTTATATGATTTTGGAGGGCTTGGGTGAAGTGGATCCCATGTGTCATCCACATAGGTGCCACATGAAGGACACATAAGTCATGCAAGAGTCAAAATTTGCTCACACATGTGTGAGCAACTTGACATGTGATGGGTCAATGTGTACTTCAAGTACATATGTAAGAGATTTGTCATAAATGTCATAAGCACGGTCAAATTAAACATTTTTGGTAAGTTTAAGAAAGTGTCATCAAGGTTGTAAGAAACCTTGTTTGATTATTTTTTGAATTCTTTGAAAAGACAATTTTTGGAAATTTTCTCACACGTGTGAGAAAATAATTAAGACTAATGGATGTAGGAATCATAAAATTAGCCTAATTAACCTTAGTTAATTATAAAATAGGTCTATTTGTTGAGAGTGATGTGAGGTAGGGTAGGATCTAGGTCTAGATTTAGGATTAATCTAAATTAAATTTATACTAATCATAGTTTAGGAGAATATTAGAATGTGAGGTGAATAAATAAATTAAAAATTTATTTAAAGGGGGATTTATGGAGGAAAGGTATTATAAAATTTAATACACTTAAGGGGGAGGTATTTAAATTAAATTTAAATACTATACGAAATTAACCAAATTTAATTAAATAGGTAGGAGAATATAACAAATATAATTAAATAATTATAATGTCAAGGGATGATTTTTGGCATTGACACATCTTTCAGGACTTGGTGATCACATGATGTTGTATCCATATAAACTTGTATTTGGGATTTGGTTTATATTGAGTATTGTAGTTTCATGCCTATATCTTGATGTATTTATGATGTATTACTCTTATTTGAGTTATATTTGTCCCCTTGTATGATTTTGGTATAGCCTTGTAAAGATAAACAATATAATTTTGTGCCATCCTTATAATAGAAGCCTTGGGATCATAATGGAATTAATTATTAGATTTATGATAGAAATAGTTAAATAATTATTATGGTTATTTGATTAACCTTTAATTATACTTTGGAACCTTTTTTGGGGGGCTAGGAAGCTAGACTGGTGTCTTTTCTTGTCTCCTAGAATTTCCATCTCTCTGAACTGAGGTTGCCTGGACCTTGAAAATTTCTAACTCTAAATTGGTGTCTCTACTTTCCAATCACTTTCTAAGATTTTTGGTGTCTCTACATCGGAGTCTAATATTTTTTGCATCTCTTCTTGCTCAATTGGCATCTTCACCTCTCTAGACTGAGACATCTCAGTCCTCCCAGATAATTAACTGGTGATCGACGTCTATGTGTTGGAGATTTGCATATGTACCAATTAGTGTTTGTGCTTTCTTTGGTGTCTCTATTATTTTAGTTTTATAAGATTATTTGTGGATTTTATGATGTTTTGAGCTTACACATTTGATAATCCCTGGTTGATCTTGTACCTTGAGAAATGGTTTATGTATGGACAATAAGTGTATAACCTTGTGACATGGTTTTTTGGATTCTATATTATCGTCAATGAACCCTTGGAAATTTGGTATAGATGTTTCTACTCTCTTATATTGGTGAATGATATGTTAATGTTAATTTTGGTTATGTTAATTAATGATGTGTGATGTATGTTTAATGTATTAATGCCAAAAAAAATTATTTCCTGTGTATTAGTGCATATTTAGTTTTTGGTCCAAGGGTTCCTTGGTGGGGCATTACATCCCCTTCACTCTACCATTAGGGAATTAGATCTTGACTCATCCACGACCAACAACCTTTAGGTGTGAGTTATGTTAGGATTAAAAGAAAGATATCTTAATATTTAAATGCAGATATAAACAATAAAACAAAGGAATACAACACACAAAAATAAGGCACAAAGAATTTAATGTGGTTCACCCAAGCTTGGGCTATGTCCACCAAATAGAGAGTTCAATATTATTATCCAGTAATTTTAACCAATTACAACCAGTGATCCCTTGCATCTCAATACCACTGCAAATGTTACAATACTTCTTCACTCTAGTAATCCATAACCCTAACTCCATTTTTATTATAGAAAAAACCCTAATCCTAAAAAATTGCTTGATGAGTTAACCTAGGGAAATACTTGATGAGTTAACCAAAAATGCTTGATGAGTTAACCCAAATGCTTGTGCCTCCATACAAGGCTACACAAATAGATGTATAATATAAGATTTATTGGTAGTTAGATACATGTCATAAGGATAATTCCCATATCGATATATATTTGATAGCTAAATAATGAAGCAATTACATCAGAACATGACAAGGGAAAGGAGTGTATATGACATGAAGAAAGATTAAACTGATCTTATTACAAATCTATTTAAAGACAAGTCCTAAGGGCCCAAACTAATGCCTCGGGGTCTCATCATTGATGGCCTTGCCTAGGTAATTCATAGAGACATTTTAGTTGAACTGTAACTTTAAATCTAGTCTTTTATAGAATGGTGAAAATGGGTATGCAACCCTTTCTAGGGGCTAGTTCCCTAGACAATTACTCATGTTGGGTGTCTCCAACATTGGTGAAAGAGGGGTGAATCTCTCTTTGTTTAATTGATAACTTGGCAATGTTTTCATCAATTCAGGTAGAATAGTATACCATCATTTCTAATCTTACTACATCCAATAATGCCAATGCAACTCTTAAGCAAATGAGGATTGGCCTATTTATAGTTATTCATATCTATGACCACCCTACCCTTCACAGTCCCAAAAATCAGAATACTAAAGAAATCATCCTAAAAATACTCCTTAAGGAACCATAACGCATAAAAAATCAAATTAGTCTCATAATATATTAATTTCTAGGAACAATCAATTCTATAACTCAATTTTCATTTCTTTGCTCTCATTAGCACATAAAAAAACTTAACTAGTTATTGACAAGAACTAATAAAATAGTGTAGTTTTTGTAACTTCCTTACAAGTTCCTATAATGACAAGGAACATCTATTTATAATTATATTGGATAAATTCATTGAATAAAAAAAATAAACTTATAAACAACATAACACTATATGCATTCACCTTGATGATAGTTAAATTAACAATAAAACTTATACCTGGAATTAGATAATGATAAGACTTGATTCACAAAAATAACCTACATTAACAGATAGAAAATAATAGCATACAACATAAATATAAAGGAGCACTTATACTTCAATTCCTAAATGTGTCGTCAATAATAACTGAGAAACTAATCAAATTTTTTTTTATTTTTTTTCCCATCCACAGTGCAATATTACTCCTTACCAATTAGAATGTAAACTCTAACTAGTAAAAGGGAATGTAATTTCAAGAAAATACAATGCATACATAGGGTAACATTATTTCCATTCACTAACCCAAGGATAAAGCATATCTTTAATAATAAAAATTTCATTTTAATCCATGCCCGACTCTGTCTTGCAAATAAACGCTAATTTTCTTTAACTAAGGTATAGTTCACTACCAATACTGGGGTAAGGCTTAATCAACAAAGTTTGATGTTCTATTCTTTGGATAGTCAAAAGAAATTATCTGGGTTATCTTGCGAGTGCAACATTATAGTAACCAATCTTGTTTCTCAATCCAATTTGGCAACATCTCATCATTTAACCATACTTTCTGCAAGCTAGAATGGACAATATTTATTACATTCTTATTTGGAAGAGTGGTTCTAGAATCAAAACATATACTACAAATAATCAAGGGAAACTAGTCATATTGCACCACACGCTTTATTTTTTATATTAGTATTATTACTATTATTGTTATTATCCTTAAATGGAACCACTCTACAAGAAACGTTACCATGCTATTTTCAATACATTCAAGCATGTTTTCAATTATCTCGGGAGTATTTAAAATTTCAAGTAGCTATAGATTCGGTCTACTATTAGATTTAGTTTTAGAGAGATAATATAGCTTATTCTTTTGAAAATCCTTCTCCCATTACTTTCTACGTCAATAACCCGAGCCTATAAATCAAATTAGTCTTATTCAAACAAGAATAGCAATATATATATATATATACAAGATCTTAGACAACGACAAAATTCATTAGTGTCAGATAAAATATAGAAAGGTAAATTATCATGTTTATGGAGTGTTTTCTAATTCTCAAACTATTCTCTGTGACATCCCTATGGAGACATTTTCATAGAGGTTAAATTTATCATTTATTTAAGGATTATATTTCCTAGAGATACCTCAAGGCCTCTATTTGTTTACTAATATAAGACAATACTTGGAACCAGATTAAGACCAAAGGGAAAATATTAGAATCAGTGATAATGACCCTAAGAGATGTATCAAACAGTGCTATCTATAATATTAAGGAAAAATGTAATTTATGTCAAGAAAAACTTATGAAGGAAATAATGAAATGTAAATGTTTAAATGTTTGAAGATGTTAAGTTGATCAACGAAATGTAGAAAGATAATGCAAGACATTAAATCAGTTAATAGATTGTATTATCATTGATGTCAACTTGATATAATCTAACTGGTTATAATCAAAGTGTCAAAGACTTCAAAGAATCAGAGAGATAAATATTATGCTTTTAGTAATGCATAAAAGACAAGCATTCACTATGTGAATTCAAACACCGACGGCTAGTGGAACCCGATGGACAGAGATAACGAAAATTCAAGTCACAGTGATGCCTGAACAAGAACATCGACGATCATTACCAATGAGAAGAATCACAAGCATACCCGATGGCCAAAATTATAGTGTAACCCGAAGGAGAAGCTCAAGGAGAACTGAAGTATTGACCGAAGCTATCAAAGAGTTAAAACACTGAAAGTTAACTGGAGTTCAGAAAGGAAAAAATATCTAGCTGGCAGAGCTAAATATAGACTTAACTGGTAGTTGTCATTGTTTTCATCGACAAGATAAAGCCAGAGATAATCAAAGGATTTAAAGATATTTTGTCTAGTTGGCAAGAAGATCTCTGTGAGATAAAACAAGAGTTTTTCTTTAAATCAGATTGGCTAAGATTGCAGATCATGCCAAGATCAAGAAAATCAAGAACCTAGAAATGGTGATATCATGTCTATAAAGAGACAACTTAATTCATTATGAATTAAGGGGATTTAATGAAAAAGTGGATGTTGGAGAGAAACTAAGGAAGAAAAACTTCATACAGTCCTGATCAATCAAGTTGAGGAAAGAGATAAATAATTCTGTGGACATCGAGCAACAGAGCATAGCATCACCGAGCAGAACAAAAGTGGAGCAAAGGTATTAAAAGGATATATTGATCAAATTGGTTTTATGAGCTTACAATAGATCTAAAAATCTACAAGTATAAGTTGTATATGTGAACAGATCATATTGTTTCAGTTTAACCATTGATTCAGAAAATCTCTTAACCAAGTAGGATTTAAAGATCCTTTCTATATTGAGATACATCCCAAGGAGTATCAAAAAATTTGTTCATGAAGATAGCATGAGATGCCAGATACCATTTTAAAAACCAGAAGAGTTTGGACAAGGAAGGTAGCATAGGAATGTCTGATATCAAGTGACAAACTAATATTTTAAATCCTCTAACAAGGCCACACCTAACAGTGTGTTTGTAACCTTTAACAGGGTTTGCTCTTCACCGAGCTCACTGCAGAAGAGTAAAAATTTTGGATTACCGGTCCCAAGTGGGTTTTCCCTTAACAGGGTTTCCACCTTAAAAATCCATGTGTCAATCTGTTTATGAGTCATTACTTTAGTGTTTTGCATTACACATAGCTAATCTAGATTGATCGGTATACTCTAAGTAATTTACTATTTTTCAGCAAATTAACAGACTGCTATTCGGTAAAAATACAGAATAAGGTTTAACAAAGCATTTTGAGCAGTAGTAATTTGATAAGTATATTTGAAGTCATTAATCTTATAGGACTAAAGATAACTACAGGCTTAATATTGTGGTACTAAGTTTTTGGGTTGATTAATTGGAATATTTTTTAGGCCACTGATTCACCCCCACCCCCTCTCAGGTATTTAACAGGAAATCGAGACATATATTTCACCATACCTAAGTTGTTTTCTAAAAGCCTCCAAGAGATATCTTTTGGAACATAATGATTGCATGACTTGTGCTCCAAACGACACTGTAGAAGTCTGTAAATCTTAGAAATCAACCTTTGCATTCTGGGTCTTCACATAGCTTGGGAATCTCGAAGACCTCAATGCAATCATAGTCATTCCCCTTAGGCATCTCCAAAAAGGACATATAAAGGATGGAACTATAAAATCTAGATCCAGGCTGACAGAGCACCCAAAACAAAATGAAGGACCAGCGCATAGCAATAGAAATATGGTGAATGAAGGAATTTTTGATGCCTTTGTGCTCTACACACCAGATGGGCAGTTATAGAATGGGAGTGGATGAGTGAATCTTGGTGGTGGATAGGAGAGGTGATTCATGAGAATTCAAGGGATTGTTTGTGGCAGATGCGAGTGTTCTTCCAACCACTCTTGGCATGAATCTCATGGTTACCATTCAGTATATTGCTTACTATATTGCCAACTTTGTTCACCACTCTCTCAACATTGCACGCAACGATAGTGCATAACAACAACACCCAGTGATAGTGCTTAGCGACAACACATTGCTTCCCCTTGTAAATCATCACCCAACTCTTTGAATCACCATATCCTTCACATCTCAGCAAAACTTAGTTGACTGGCATATAGCCAGTCTCCACAACTGGTGCCTCTATACTCCCTGCATACACCCCATGGGGAAACCCCCTTTTTTTTCCTTTTCCCATTGAATCCCTCTCTTCACATTCCCTCTCCTCCCTTTTTTCTGAGAATTGATTGAGAAAAGGATATGGAACTAAACAACAGTCGTGGTAGCAGCACCATAATTGTAGGATAACCCACATCTATCCTCTCCCACATCTCGACCCCCTCCTCATTGATGGAAAAGTTGACAATATGAGTTGGCTAAACTTTTATTTTATTTTAATTTTATGATTTATGGGTTTTGAGCTACCCAAAGCCCCCTTGTTAGTTGGGATACTTAAATATATGATATAAATAAGGCCGACATAAGCTATAAGGTTTATCATATTTCTTTTGTTCGCAATTATGGCTATGATCCATCATGGTCAACTTCTATACATCTAGCCCCAATGAATAGAGGATCCATTTCATTATCTTTAACTACCCCATTATCATGTTATTCTATGGTGTTAATAGTAGGCTTAATCCTCAATTACTCTTCCATGCCTTTGAATACAATTTATTAGCATTATAATTTGTATAATATATCATGATATTTTATTCCTTACATCATTGGTCTTTGAAGATTCCTATATGATGGTTCTTTCCATTTGTTGGTGAGTAGTCTTGCTACCTTAATAATAATCTCACTTGCTATAGAAATAGGTAGATAGTGTTCCTAGACTATGTCATCCCCCAAAATTTGGGCATTTAAACCTTAATCTCAGGAACATAAATTTGCATTTAAACATGTTATATTAACTATACGAGATGAAATCTTTTCTACACCTTAGCAAATTTCATAGATTAAATTAGTTGAAAGTTTATTATATATTTGCAACAACATATAAAGTTATAATCCTTAAGATTTTATTTTCCTCTATATTTATTTAATACATTCATAAATATATTTTGATAACAACTATTTCAATTAAGGATCCAAATACTCATCTAATTAATAATACATACTCTGGTTTCAAAATACAAGAATATTACAATCTCCAAAACTTTTCAAATTTTACAAGGAAGAAGCTTGAATAGAAAAAGACTTTGAGGTAGAAATTTTATCCAAGACACCAAGAATTTGGCTATACTTTCAGAAGCTTTCTCTGAACCTGCAAGAACATCAAGGTTGACCATGGAGGCTCACCTCCCAACCTAGGCCTTTGCAAGGCCACCCCTGAGCTAGGGGATCAAGAACTGAACTAGGATACAAGCACACATAAAAACCATGAATCTGAAAACAAGAACACAAGAAAATACCCAATGCCCAAGGATATATGTAGGTCTTCAAAAGACCTAAAACAAAGGGGTGAAAGAGGAATACCACAAGAGGAGAAAGCCAATAATACAAAATACATACACTAGGAATAGGCCACACATGGGCACAACATTCCTAAGTACCACATCTTTAATCTTGTCCCATGGCCACACATGGACTCATGAACAAATTTCTACCCTTCTCCTCCATTCCATATCGTGGAAACTGGAGTAAATTTACCTTTCTTTCACAAAACAAATCATGGATTCAAGCCTTCCAATTTTTCTTATGAACCCCAACTTCCTTTGGGGATTCTTGGCATCATGGGCACCCATATACCCATGTACATCCCTCCACACATGGGAGACTACACTACTTGGGAAGATCACTAACTTTCACCCCATAAAGGTTATCCAACCCTCCTAAGGGTGAATATGCCTTGAAGAACCCCATATACAAACAGTCACAAAATAAATACAAGACTCAACACATAAAATCCATGAAAACCCATGAAGCTTAAAACAATAACATAAACTCCATTCGTGGATTTCTCAAGCTATGTACCAATGCAAGAAAAGAGTACTATATCTATGCTAACTAGAAAACTCACCTCAAATCCTAGTTATGGAAAATGCAAAGTGGTTTCTGAAGAGCTTCTCCTTCCAATCCTTCTTCCTTCTCTCAAGACTTACACCTAAAAAATGAATCTCTCTCTAAAATTAGAGAGTGGGTGTGTACCCAAGATCCTTCTAAACCCTTCCTTATATAGGCCTTCTTCTTAAAATATCAAGAGTCATAAATGGAGGGGAGACCCTAATCCATCTACTCTCCCCACTTGCCTTCCTTCTCCATCAATGGAGTTAAATGCTTGCAAGGAAAGAAGGGATGGCTAAACCAAAGTATTCAAACTCTCCAAATTCGCCACTTCCCAAAATGGTGACTTTAGGGGAGTCATAAATGAGTTTCAAAGCTATTTATGGTCTGAAAATGACCCCTAACCCATAAGGTACCAAGTGGGGTAATTATATTTGACCCTAGTTACTCCCTAGGAGCCAAATGACCCTCCTAAACTCCACCCAATGTTAACTCACGAAAATCCAACCCTCAAGACTCAATCTAATCTTTATTGACTCATCCTTATCTTCCTTGACTCAATCTTATCTCAATCTTATCTTCCTAAACCTTAGGGTAAGCATTGAGACTATACTAGGTAACTCCTGGGTAAAGTTAAGTTTATGCTAGTCACATTTACTAGCCATGCCAACACACAAGGTGCACATGTGTCAAGTGACACAACAATTTTTACATGAGCATGACTTATTACACATTTACTCAATTAAATAAAATACAATCATACACAACACTTTTACGAATAAAAATACAATACAATGAGGTTCATGTCTCTTTTTATAGACATGGCCTTAGCATCACAATTTTTGCATAGGTCCATTCCTAAATTGCCGATTAGTGTCATGCCCATAATATTACGTCCAAAAATGCAAAAAAAAAAAAAAATTAAGTATAACTAATGTCGTAAAGAATGCAGTTGAGAGGTTTAACCATGATTACCAAGCTAAAACAGTGCATGCAAGGTTCAGGTGTTAGGTTATATTAGTAGCATATACTACATGCAGGCTTAAGGGGAATCGTGACCACATGTCAACATCCCTTAACCCAATGTAATTACCTAGTGTTAATTTGTTTCAAAGTCACTAGTTAGTTGACCTAACTGTATCATGAGTGAGGTGATGAACCATAAAAGGGTTGTCCCATTTCGTTTTACTAGGATTACCCCAATAGGCTAAATTTCTAGTTTGGCATTAAAACTAATGCTAAAATGATTGACATAATAAAATTTATTCATTCCTTAATAGGTTTTGTAGGTGTGAGAAATACTCTGCATAGCTACTTTAAAAGATTAATTTAATACTTTAACAATTCTAATATTTACATGACCATGAGTCTATAATAGTATCTTACTACAATGTTCACAAAAATATATTTACCATATTCCAAAATCAAATTCAAACGATACATAATTTAATTTGATACATAATTTATTTTGAGTTATGATGAAACATCTATATCTTATTTAAAAGAAATATATTAATAGAGGTTGAACCATAACATTATTTTTATAATGGCCATTATACTGGCCACATATATTAGCCACATAAAAATAACATTATCAAGCTGGGAGCTTTCAACAACACTTAACTCTAGTTTGCTAAATTTTATCTTAATGAAAAAACCCAGCTCAAAATTCTCCCTCTAAACTATATAACATAACACACTAAATGCAAATAAATTGCTAACTTACATCTTTAAAAAATAATCTATAAAATTCTCACTTCAAATTTCTACAAGATTAATATTTAACAACTTTAAATAATCCCAACTTCCCTCAATAAGTTTTATTTTGATAAACATATTATGATTGCATTTATCTAATTAAATTAAACCAACAACTCATTAAATTACCTATCCGATGTTAATTAGAAACTTAATTTACACTTTATTTCCTATTAAAAATAAATCACCATATATTTAAATCACCGTGGTAAATAAGAGAATAAAATCTTAAAATTTAATAGTGCATAGTCTTCTTAAATTCCTAGCATAAAGTTCAATTAATAACTAAGTTAAACGTCTAATTCATTAATTTCCGTCCATAATGATACACAATCCTCTAAAATTTCAATCAATAATAAATGGGTGTTTTGATGATAAGGTTATACCAAACAATATCATTAAAATTATTCTTAAAGGATCACTCTTTTATTTAACTTTAATTAATTAAATCATAAAATGTTCATCTTTTGTTTTTTGATATAATTTTATTAACTCAAAGAACTTAACCCAATTAATAATTATAATATTTGCATTTTAAAAACCTTCTTAAACATACATTAGCCCATCCTTTTAGCTAAATCAATAAATCTTATAAAAGGGTGTTGATTTTAACAAAAACATTTATTAAAACCTCCATTTTAACTTTTCCCTCCAAGACAAAAATTAGAAACATCCCCACCAAAAAATAATATGATAAACAAAGACAAAAGTCAACTCCTATTATGAAATTCCCTAACCCTAATTTTGAAATTAGGGTTAGGGCTCAAAATGAGAGGAGGCAAAAGTGAAGCTAATCTTTTCTTGCTTCATCTCTTTCTCTCCTCCATCATTATAGAAATCCTAAGGGTTATTTTCTTTTGTTCTTCATTAAGATCTTTTTACTTGCAGGTATGAAGATGGGGTTTCAAGAAATGGTTGAGAATGTATTCAGATATATAAAAATATATGTACATCCCTATGTAGGTATATACATTTATATGTCTCTGTATATAAGTAAATATTAATGCAAGGATCTGTGAAAACCTCTGTTCATGACGGACGGATTAAATCAAGAAGTATTTGCTTAAAAACCATGCACTTATTTTTTTTGGGTTTAAGAACTGTTGTTTTTTTGTGCATTCTTTTTTTTATTCGGAGGGCTTTGTGGGGATGCGCGAGGGCTGTCGTGGTGAGCCGCAGCCACTCACCCCACAGCCCATGGCTTACAGTCATGCATGTGCAGGTGGTGTTGGGGCCTCCATGGGGCTGACTCCTTTCCCCTCCACTCCCTTCCTTAAAGGAAGGGTTGTGGAGGTGGGTGGGGGTTTGGCTCCCGCCCCCACTCCAGCCGCCCTACACATGGCCGAAGGGCCCCCCAAAAAAATAGCGAGTTTGAGAAAAAATATTTTTTTTCTTCTGTTGTTTATTTTATTTTTTATATTTAATTTTCTTTGTTTTTGTTAAAAATAAATAAAACTGGTTCTTTTTCTATTGAAATGATTTCTTTATATATATATATATATATATATCAACTACATATATATTTAAATAAATATTAGTAAAGTATATATAGATATATATACTGGATGTATATGCAGACAATGATAACACCACAAATATGTATATATGAAAAATTACTCTATATGCATACACATATATGTATATATGTATATACTCATTAGTGTGTGTGTGTGTGTGTGTGTGTGTGTGTGTGTGTGTGTGTGTGTGTGTGTGTTCTAGCTTGCAGATTTATATAAATAATTCAGATTTAAACATAGAGCGGGAATTTTTAAAAAAATAGCAGAACACAAAAAATATATTTAAGTTATTTTACTTCTCTTTTTGCACACTATAATATCTAAGAGGAACAAAATATTAAGAATTATTACATTGCACAGCTACCTATTTTCTTTAAAGTATAAGCTCAAATACAAAATGAGGTGTAAATTTACCACAGGCACTAAACTAAGATTTCCAGAAATTTTTTATTTGATTTAAAATTAAACAAGGAAATGCATTCAAAAACATTCTGCAGATGCATGTAGATAACCACCATTGAAAATATAACATAATAAAATTATAACTTAAATGTAAATGTGCCTTCCTTCTTTATAAATTATACATAGTAATTCTGACTATTCTTTAGAAGATAATCTACATGCAAGATAAATATCATGGCGTATTTCATTCTTTTTAGAAAGTAATTGCACAAAGAGAACTTATAGCTAGAACATACAGATTTTATTGACATTGCATTGCAAGGAAATTTATTAACAATACTATTTTTTTTTTATTTTGAGTAAAAATACAAGTATTTTCTCTCCACCATTTACAACTTTACAATTTACATATTTCACTCACTTTGCTCAAGAAATAGGGACTCTATACTCAATTTCAAAATCTTAAAATCTGAAACTTCATGGCTATCAAATCTTATATGCAAGATACATGGAAACAAATTTCTAGCCAATATGGCCATTACAAAAATCCCTTTAAAAAACAAACATTGTTTCTTTCAAGCTTCCAAGCTTTGACTTCAAGAGCTCCAAGAACAAAAATTTGCAATAAGACATAGACAAGAAGACCATGGGAAGCTCACCTCCTAGCCTAGGCCTCTAAGAGGCCACCCCCAAGCTTGGGGAACCAAACTAAAGTGGGTTACAAGCACACAAACAAAATAGCAAAAAAAAAAAATTTACTATCCCACACAAAACCTCCCAACCAAGGCATTCACAATGGATCACACAATGACCCTAAGATGGGTTTAAGTGGACCAAGTACCCAATGGGGAGAAAGTCATCCAAAAATAAGAAAAATAACAGCCAACACATGGCTTCATAAACAACATCTCATCCCTTCCAAGTGCACAAAAATCTCTTTATTCCCCCCAAAGGCTACAAGCCATAAAACTTCCTTATGACCCCCAAAAGTGGAGTGACTTCATGGAGCCCATACTATATTTTTTCTTCCTCTCCTCCTTGAGGAGAGACTCTACACCCATGGGGTGTCACTATACCTTCACCCCCAAGGCTACTCTTCCCTCCCAAGGGTGAGTGGACCTTGAGACTCCCATAAAAAAATCATTCAACACATCATAAAGAAAATACTTTACAACACAACATTTGAAAGGAAACACAAAGACAACCATCTCTACACATTTACAAGCTTATTAACATACTACGTTCATTTTCCTTACAACATGAGAGAAACAAAGATTAAGATGCATGAGACCACCAACCTAATTCTAAGCTATGGAAATAAATTTTTAGAAGATCTCCCTTAAATCCTAAGTCCTCTGTATCCAAGCTTCACGAAATCTAGTCAAGTCTCTAAGATAGAGATTGGGTGTTCAAACTCTCCAACATGGAGGGTCTCCCCTAAAAGGCCACTAGAAACTCTTGGGGAAAGGAAAAGTCTCCCATTGGTTTCTCTTCTCAAAGCTTCTTACAACTTACTAAGAATGGATCCTAGAAAGGAAACTCAAAAAGGTAAGCAAAGTCTTTACACTTAAATGGAATGGTGGTTTATCCAAGATCATGCTTCCAAAAGTTAATTTTCATCCATCTTAAAAATCCAAATTTTGAAAGAGTATCTTGGTCAACTAAGGGCTATCCTAGGGTTAAAAATTACCCTTACCCACAGGTATATCAAGTGGGCTACCTAAAAATGACCCTAACACACCCCTAGGCACTTTTCTAACCCTCCAAAAGTCCACTTAAATCATACTCACAAAATCTAATTGACATGACCACACCTCCATCTCCCTAACCAAGGAATGCACATGGGGATCCACTATGGTACTAACCTAGGTAGATGGACACCCAATCCTCAAGTGGACATGTCATGGTCCTAAGTACATACACAAGTGTCAAGTGACACATACAAACATTTACACATCACTAGACACATGGTATATCTACTTGAGCATAAAGCACAAAGAATTAAATATGAAATTAACATTTATGAAGTAAATACAAACAATCAAACATTTACATTTACAAATTAAATCACAATACAACAAGGTCTTGTCTCTCATTACACGCAACCTTTGCTTTAACTGAATTCACATATACCTATGTTTGGTTCCCCAGATTTAATACCATCGTCTCATACCTGCACATTGAATCCAAATATAAGTAGTCCAAGGATATAAAATATGCTTCATAAAGAAATAATTAACAATATTCAAAACCTTAATGAAACATCTACATACTAAATTTTATCACCTAAGATCATAAGCAATAATAATTCTATTTAAGCATATAACATAAAGTAAAATTTGCATTGCATCCTTACCCAATAAATTGTCAATTTTTAATAATTCTCATATCATCATTAATCCATCAAATAATCATAATATTTTTCCAAATCAAATGTCTCGAAATGAAAGATCCATAATAGAAACACAATATAGTCCATCATGTGCATCATAAAGTAACATGTATCCAACACCCAAAAAGATCAACCCATGACATAATGTATAAAATCCATAGTGCATCAAAATATAATGTATCATGTGCTAAGTTTATCATAGGAAAAAATTTGGAAAGCTACGATGGGCTTGTGATGAGGCCTCACATTGTCCCCCGTAGGTATGAACTTCTTCCTAGAGTTCATCAAAAAGATGGGGATACTGTGCTCTCATCTACGATGCATCCTCCCATGAAGCTATAACCTCATCATAGCAATCCCACTAGACTCTAACCTGGTCCAGCTCTTAGCCTCAAAGACCCAGCATCCAACATGCCAAAATATAGATATGCTCCAAGGCTAGCTGCCCCTTTGACTCCACTTGAAGCCTCAATCACCGTAGCCTGATGTTCTTCCTAGCAGTTATCAACCATTGCAAAATCTCTGAGGGACCTATCCATATCTCCAATAGTGGGCTCTGATGATGTATTCCACTAACTACCTTTCTAAGGGTAGTCCCTAGCTAAGTTCCACATGACACCACAAGAGTAGCACGGTCCTCGAGTCTAAAACGGGATACCTTGGGGTCTAGAAATCTGTGAGCCCCTATCCTTCTAGAACCACTAAAACCACCCCTAGAGGACTGTTGAGTACTAACTTGGGGTGTATCAGGTGCTTGTTTCCTATGACTCTATTGAGTCTTCTGCTAAGGTGGAGAGGATTTGGAAAAACCTGATGAATGTTTGTTATTATTATTACCCTTCCAATGTGATTTCTAATAACCTAAACTCTATGGTATGGAATTTTGGTTTTGAGACCGATCTCGTGAATCATGTCCTCTACCCTAAACCTCTTCAACAATCAAGGCATTTTCTATGGCCTCTTGAAGGTTCCCTAGTGCTGCCATGTGCACTGGACCAAATATAGATGCATTCAACCCCTTTACAAAGTGGTTGAACCTGATCTTCTCGTCTCTCATGTACTCCACATAGGGTAGAAGCTCAATGAACTTACTCTCATACTACATGATAGTGAGTCCCCTCTGGTGAAGGTCGTGGAACTCATCTATCTATTGTTGTCTATAATTCTCAGATAAGTAACGGTCTCTGAATCTCTCTAAGAAAGTGCTCCATGTGAGGATGTCAATAACTAGATTACTCTTTAACTCCTCTGTCCTCCACCAAGTAGAGGTTGTACCTCTCAGCAAGTGGATAGAAAAGTGTACCCTCATATTTCTCCCATAAGGGTGCAATCCAAATCACCTCTCAAGACTCAAAATAAATGCCTTGGCCTCAATCCCGCTCGTGGCTCCTAAAAAGGGTGGTGGATTAAGGTGTATTAGCTCCCTAATCTGGTCCCCTGTGTCACGGGGTGCTTTCTCAAAAGATGGAGCCACTACCCCTGGAGGGGCATATGTACTAACTCACCCTTGTGGTCAGCCTGCTCCTCCACAATCCTAGGTGGGGGAATCCTACTACGCTTACGTGCAGCACCCCTGGGTCCTGCCTGCTGATCACCCTACGGTATCCTATCCAAAATTATTTCAACCAAATTTTGAAGTTCATTAAGTACATCTTGATTGGGTTTGGTTTGTTTCTCGGGAGGAGGTCTCTACTCCTCTCTAGCACCCCCTACATCCTTCTCTACTTGAACTTGTTCCGCAGAGGTACATTTATGTCATTGTCCATGGGCGTGAGCTTGCCATGATATCGGAGGCATCTTACACCAACATGAAAAGGGTATAAGTTGAAGGTAATGTTTTAGCTTTGACAAGATTGTTTAAATTTGTTGTGATTGTCTTTCCTAAGTTTGAAATGTTTGAAAATGTTGAAACAATGTATTTTAAATTTGTGAAACATAGTGGGTTTAAGGTTCCAATGTTGAAACATGGCTCTGATACCAAGTGTCATGCCCATAATATTACATCAAAAAATGTAACAATATTTTATTTTAAAGTATAACTAATGTCGTAAAGAATATAGTTGAGAATTTTAACCATGATTACCAAGCTAAGACAGTGCATGCAAGGTTGAGGTGTTAGATTATATTTGTAGCATATACTACATGCAGGGTTAAAGAGAATCATGACCACATGTCAAAATCCCTTAACCCAATGTAATTACCTAGTTTTAAGTTGTTTCAAAGTCACAAGTTAGTTACTTGACCTAACCATATCATGAGTGAGGTGATGAACCATAAAAGGGTTGTCCCATTTCATTTTACTAGGATTACCTCTATAGGGTAAACATCTAGTATGACATTAAAACTAATGCTAAAATGATTGACATAATAAAATTTATATATTCCTTAATAAGTTTTCTAGGCATAAGAAATATTGCGCATAGCTGCTTTAAAAGATTAATTTAATACTTTAACAATTCTAATATTTACATGATCATGAGTCTATAATAGTATCTTACTACAATGTTCACAATAGTATATTTACCATATTCCAAAATCAAATTCAAATTATACATAATTTATTTTGAGTCATGATGAAACATCTATATCTTATTTAAAAGAAATATATTAATAGAGTTTGAACCATAACATTATTTTTATAATGCTCATTATACTAGCAACATATATTGGCCACATAAAAATAACATTATCAAGCTGGGAGATTTTTGTTGGTTCTTTTTTACGCTGTGATGACTGGACAACAACCTTTTCACCCTTCAAAGTATTTTAAAGAGTAGCCAACTCCCGATATTTAACCAAGACTGAAAAGGACCAATTAAAAAGGATGTGGATCCATTCTTCCACACTTTAGGTTTTGCAAAATCAAGGGGGGCACCCTTCAACACCCTCAAAATTTTAGTAAGGCATAAATCAACAGAGATCTCACAATGGCTCAACACGACCGGGAGATACTAGATGACTAGCTAATCACCCATTGAATGTCAACCTTGAAATGGATCATGAGATTAATACAACACTACAAACCACACAAAACCTTTATATATGTGAGAGTTTATGTTAAAATGAAGAATATAATAAAGATTGAACTGGAAATGCATCGGTATAGAAGATACTAATCACCATCCAGTTCTTTATCCATGGGCAATGTCCTTTAACCAAATTCAAAAATGCAGTAATCAACTATTGTCAATGATGTTAAGCTATAAATACAATCAGTCCAAATCATTACTACTTATAGAAATCCTCTTGTAGACAACCAAATGAAACTATGTCACATCCATGGCATTATTTAATCAGATCCTAGATCAAAACTGAAGAATGATAACACATACATAGGTAAACCCTATGCAAACAATTACAAAATTCAGACTTCACAAGACTGACACCAAGGAGAGATATGAGTCTTGAACTTCTGTATTAAGTATGAAAAATCACACTATTGCACACAAATTTGCAATCAGACAAATACTTGTTCAATAAACTGCAAAAGACCAATGACATTATATTCTACCTAAAATAAAATTAGTACAATCAAGAAGCTATATCCCTAATGGAACCAACTGAAACTGGAAGCTCCTGGTGTTAAGCACAGCTTGAAACTCACTGTGGAGGCCAAGAATTTGGAACCTTGTACAATGGAAAGAAAAATGAATATGTAGGAAAAGAAAAACACCATATTTCTCCTCCACTAAACACCTATCCTCTTCCTAAAATATCTGAAAATTGCCCTGCCTCAACTGCTTAAAATTTGATTTTATTTGTAGAAATATCTCCTTTGAAATTAAAAATATCTTCTCCCTTTTAGTAATGATCTGATTTCATTTTCTTTTTTCTGGGAAAATACTTCAATTCTGCATCAAAATAGACTGCAAAAACACAACCCTTGTTTCGATACCTTTTCGACAATATATGATACTTGATACTTTTGATAAAATCTGCCCCCCTAAATCATTCAATAAACTCTTCTTATCGTGCATATTTCTTGAATAGTTTGAAATATTTGAATGTCTAACTATTGAACTGAGATAATATTTCTTTCTAACATCTATATTTTATTCTTTTCTCTCACACTGCACCAGATTCCGACAAGTGTCACTCTCCCTTAATGGCTTATAGGTTAGATTTTGATCACTTTATCATTAAGTCATTAAGTGGACCCTAGGATTGATTTCAACATGCAAGTTTTAAACCCTTTCTTTTTTTAGATAAATTCATTTTAATTTGCATATTAATCCTTATAATCTGCACACTACACCAGATTGCACCACGTGGCAATCTCCTACTGGCTCTGTGTGTCCACCTGGGTACCTGCATCACCTACCCTACAACCTGTCTTGCCACATGTCGGTATCTGATTTTCCATTTCATGCCACATGTCATTCTCTGATTGGTTTCCTTTGCACTACATCAGATTGCGCCATTTGTCCACCTTGCCACATGTCACTCAGAATTAATGGCTTAATGGGTAGGTTTCAAGCATCTTCCCATTAAGCCTCTAAGTCAATTGTTGATCCTGGCTACCTCAAGATTCGTGCCCAACCTGCAAGCCTGTCTGGCATGCTGCCACATCATCACCACCTTGTCGCCTCAATGTATGCCTAGCTATCACCTCTTCCACATGTTGGCATGACTTAATGGCTTATACTTAAGATCCTTGCATCTTCCTCCCTAAGCCATTAAGTGAACCGTTGATCTTCACTCACCTCAGGAAACATGCACAACCTACATCCTTTTACGCCAACTTACATGCCATGTCATCCCTGCAGGCCCCGCCAAAATGTGGTATTTACCCTCCGTCATCATTGGCAAATTTTTCAAGGTGCTCCTCCTGCACACGTGAGCAGAGCCTCCGAGATACTTCTTCGAAATACATACTGTAGCTTTTACCTTATAAACACTGTAGAATTCCCCTTCCTAGCGAATGTGGGATTAAAATTTTTTGGTTTTTAAAGCCTTCTGTGCATTTTGTGTCAAAATTTGTGGGGCCCACCATCACATTGAGACCTCCATCCAAGGGGCCCACCAAGGAACCTCTTGGCTTTCTATTCAAACTACACTCTAAGTGCTTTCATACTTAAACATTTGGAAATTTTAGTGCATGGTGCATGTGGGATAAAACTGCACAACCTTTTAAACAATAAAATTGCATTGTCTATACTTCCACCATTGCCCTTTACACTGGTCTCTTGTACAAAGCTCCTTACTTAATGTGCAGACTTCTAATCATTGCTCTTTCCCAATGCGGCATGTCTGTTCTCCCTCCTTCTATGTTGTGTGGCCTTTCAAACATGACGTGTTGGATATGTACTTTGCATAAGAGTTAAAAACATTTCATATTGCCATAAAATTTGTGTAACATCTCATGGTTTACAACTTGGTTTAATTACTCCTGCCAAAGCATTTGAAATAGTTTAAATGATGGCTCCCTCTACTGTTCATCACAGCCTGCTATTTGTATTGTATTGCAAGGCATCTTCTTTGGAAATTAAGGTTTTGAATATGCCCTAAACTTCCATCAAATTCCACGCAAACTTTCATGCATTGTTTGTTGTGTGGGATCCTCCTTTGGTTTTGAACATGCCTCCTCTTCAATCAACAAGCTGGGTTATTTATTATGCAATGTGTAGTTCCTTCATTTTCAACGTGAACTCTTCCTTCCTTTATGCATTACACATTATGGATCTCTGCATTGCGCAGACTTCTCTCCTATATGTTGCGTAGTACATCTTTTGTATAATGTCTTCTTTTAATGAACATTGCGCTGGTTTATTTGTTTACATATCCTTCACTATCAGTGTGGAGACTTCTTTATTCCCCTACGCAATTCTCCCCTTTGATTTGGAAATTTAAAACTTTAAAACTTTGAAACTATTGCAAATCCCCTTCAATGCTCATGTGTGAGTCACATTGCATTCATTTTCTATGTATGCCTCCTAAATTCAATGCAGCACCTCCTGTATAGCTGTGCAGCTCTTTCAAAGTTGATGTCCTGCCTTTCTATAGAACTCCACACATAACCTTCAATTTAATGCATGCAGCACCATTGCCAATTGTATTTGCATAGAGTTTTTTAATAAAACTCCTCCATACACTCCCCTTTATATAGTAGACATGCCTTTTTTATGCTTTCACATTGTCTGTGCCAAGTTTAAAATGCTTTCCCTCCTTCTATGGTGTGGGAACAGGGGAGATAATAACATTGCATCATTTGGCATTGCATTTAAAACCTAGTTTTTAACATTGTTTTCACCATATCTCCCACCTCCCATGTGTTATACAGATCCATACCCACATTATTGTTGTTCATGCCTTGCACATCCATGTTGAGGATTGTGTCGCATTCATCCTCTGCCTGCTACTGCACGAAGGGGTAGAAAAATAAGGAAGCATGGTGAATACAAAGATCGTGCTGAAGGATGAGCTCGTATATGTGGAGCTGGGATCTTTCATCTGTACAGGCTAAGGATATAAAACTCAGCTAGAGATTTGTTGGGATTGATTGGTGAGGCATACTTTCATTAGAATGGATTGAAAAATGTTCGACCTGATAAAGGGTGGACGCATATTAAAAACACAAAATCCAGTCCTTGGCTCTGACAATCCAATCGGATTTCACACCTTACTATTTTGGGTTATCTTTTCAACAATGTTAATACTAGGTGCACAATTAGCATCACGATTGACTAAAATGACTCCATCCAACAACTCCCTGCTTTTAGCACATTTGACCATTAGAATCCACTTTTCGGATATTTTGCCAAGTGCTAAAAATGAGTAAACTGCTCTCATAAATGTACTCATAAAAACTAACCGAATCATACAAGGGACCTCAAATACTTGATGAATATCATCCTTGGCACACACATACCAGCTTCATATAATGGTTTTGCGTGACTCACCTTGAGGTCTAAAATATCACTTGTAAAAGTTGCCCCTTCCAACTATCTTGCAACAAAAAACACAGGAACAATTTTGAAAACATAATCAAGACACTTCTGACAAAAATTTTAAAAGACCACTTGGGGGCTATCACTAAAAAAATTTGATTCTTTAAATACAAGGAACATGTGTGCCAGAGGAGAACACTAGAAACACTCAAATTCATGAGTTATTGATACTCAAACTTACTCGCCTTCAACTTACTTCTACAACTGCGAACTCAAAACCCATAATATTTCAAGTTAAACTGATTTGGTAAAAATACCAAATGGAATCCTGAGGTTTTGAGATCTTTCAAATAGGTTCATTAGAGTACTATGAGCATGGATCATCAACTATCTTGATATGGACATCTACTGGTCATAAATTATGTACCTTTGAAAATGATCATTCTGAAAAACACTATGCAAGTGCAGATGTCCAACTTACATAAATCACATTTGGATCTGATTTTGTAAACCAATCAAATGAATGCTTGATGATCTAAAACCATGGGTATAGATTCACTTACATACGGAGAAAAAATATTCCAATTAGCCTATTCTGACCATCAACTGGTCAACCAATGTGAATCCCTAAAGTCAGCCTCTTACCAACTATATGATTTCAAAATCAGTAAAACTGCATAAACATGGTTTGCAATTGAATGAGCAAACTAATCAGGTGGATTTACACATGTCTGGAAATATTCATGAAGGTACATTTCCATGACTAAAATATATGGGAACATTCAATTTTCCACTCCACTCAACTGAGTGCAAGTTGTGAAACCTCAAAGTCAGCAACTTCATAATTCTACACTTTCACATTCTGAGAATCAGAATTAACTGTAAACAAAATGACTTTGGAAAACTATGCAAATAAACTCATGGGGGTCCAAAAATGGAAATGAAGCTTCTCCTTCATGCCTTCAACACCTCAGCATAATCCTTAGGTCATGAGAGTTAATCTAGTCAAAGCTAAAAACATGCAAAGTAGGTCATTTGCTAAAATCAGGCAATGTGCAGAATGCAAATTTGAGGTAAACACCTTTAAACAACTGTCTCCAAAACTCATTAAACCTGATATCTGAAATTTTTGACCTATTACATTTACTCCATGATAGGTTTTTCACATGTCCCCCAATCGGTATCTCATATAAATGATCAAGTCATATTTCACCTGCACTCCAAGTAGGCTTCTTCAAAAAAATTTAGGGGTACTCACCTTGCCTTGGAGAAATTTTTAAATTGGTCACTCCAAATTTGTGCCAAATTTGAGAGTACAAAAAATGTCTCTATCTGGGGACATGTGCCCCTTGCAGGCACGTAGAGAATTTAAAATCTCTTGGTGAAGTAGACCACTCAAAAATCAGACTTCTTTTTCAACTTTCCAAAAACCGAGTTCCTTATTGAAAACACAAAACACCTAACACACAACTGAAAGCAAAGCACCTTTACAACATATACAATATTCACAAATGGCCAACAACCATTAAATTTAAATTACCACTTACCCCTATCAAAAACTTGATTCTCATTTCCATGGATTAGAGGTATGCTGAAATTACCACTGTCAGATGCCTGATTAATCATGTTGCAACTTCTTATCAGCATATCATATTCAATATAATCAGCACAATCATTATCCTTGAATACTTGGAACTCAACAAAATACTAATTATTTTGTGACATAACAACATCACACCCTTGACCATCACTAACAAGCTAAAAAAGAAAACATTCTAGCTCCTTTTCATGGCTGGAAACAAACTCATCATGAACACTAGTTTGCACCAAAACATGATCTTCATTTAAAACAGTGATTTGCAAACTAGGATTAAACTCTATCAAACAAAAATTTGATTGCATATGACCGGAGATAGCTTGCTGACCATGATCTCTATCAACATCTTCTAAATCTGAAAAATGGATCATTAATTAATGGCTCACTCATCACTTGTAAATTAGAAAAATGGATCATTAATTAATGGCTCACTCATCACTTGTAAATCTGAAAACACACATTCAGATTTATCACTTTCTTTAGCATCATGATCAATACAAGAACCATTTACACCAAATTCATCAAAATCTGAATACATAGTAGCATATGAGTCATCATATTCATCATACTCGACATAATTAGATTTCTCCCAATCATATGCATTTACATCTTGCACATTGTTTTCCTTAGAAGTAGGAAAAAGAAAGTCAGCATAAGCCTCATACTTCTCATCCATTTACGTGTCTTCATTATCAAAGCATATATCAATCAGGTATTGAAAAGTAGAATTTATATCATGTGCATACCTCTGAAAATCAACAGCTAATAATTCTGAAAAAAATTCATTGCTCAATGGGCATTGAACCTCATTTTCATTGTCTTCAACCTCTCCCTTACTGCTGCAAATATATTGTTCATTTAACACAAGGACTGCAACCTCTTGACTCACATCATCTTGGGAAAAAGAATCATCATAGCCACTCTCATCCGCATAATAACTATTCTCTTGTTGATCACAAGATTCTTCCCTAAACTGACAACAAAGGTCTGCCCTACCATGATGATAATATAAAAAATATTCAAATCCAACAGAAGCATCCGCAACTAGATTTTCATCTTTGACATCTTGACATTCACTTACTTCATTATCAACATCAAAATCAGCATTGACATCATAACTAGAGTCAGCATCATTAGCAATTTTAGATTCACATTCTTCAAACTCATCTATCTATTTTTTAGCAAGTTGAATGTCTTCTTCTTTACATGATGTAGACCAATTTGTAGATTTAGGTGTACAAAGCTCTAAAAACAAATGAAGATATACAGACTCTTGAAGTTCAATCCCTTCTAGTATCTTATCATATGCATTGGATAACTTTTCATAAAATACATGTATGGATTCTTCATTTATCTCTCCTACATGTCTTTTCAAAAACAAGTTGGCTTGGTCTTGTATTCTTTGACTAAATAGTGCAATATCTTTTTAAATTTCTTCAAGATCTGCTGAAAAAGTTTCATATCTATGCAACATATCTTGATCTACTAAATCTAGAATCTCCATTTCACTGTCTTCTAAAAATACATCTTCTTACTACCAAAGATTTTATTCAACTTATGCAATCAGTTCACATAACAACATAACATACTTCTGAATCTAATAATTGAGATTTGAAATCAATAAGTATGGGAGATTTTTAAATTCACTTTCCTTCTCTCTAGTGACTTCTTCACCTAGTAAGGAAATAAATCTATCTCATTAAAACTTTGAGAAATACCTGGGAAATTTCATTTGTTGTTGTCCTTCGTATTTCTTTCTAATTTTGTCAATCTAACATTGAATCTTTCAAGCATCTGCTAGATCCTTGCTGCAAATGTTTCCAAATGATCATCAAATTTCATCATTAAGTGCACACCAGTGCAGAGATCTTTCAGAGTCGCCACTCACTGCTGTGAGAATGTGTAGAACTTTAATAGCACAAGGACAAGTTGGGATTCAAAAAAAGATAGCAGACTTTCAGCAAGTCAGTTGGATCTGACACATTTCTTTCCCAAAGAAGGCATTTAGAATTTTTTTAACAACAACAACCAGGCTAAAAATTGTGATCTGAATAACTTTCAGATTTACAAACTTTTATAACTCTATCCTCAAATGGATATGGCGTAAAATAATTGGATCTATAAAAAAATAGGCCAGGAGTCTAGCTAAACTTGATAAACCTGAATTATTTACTGCAAATTACTTCAACTCCCTAGTAGAGTCACCATTTTTTTGCTTCCTTTTTATGCTGTGATGATTGGACAACAACCTTTTCACCCTTTGATGTATTTTAAAGAGTAGCCAACTCCCGATATTCAACCAAGACTAAAAAGGACCAATTAACAAGGATGCGGATCCATCCTTCTATGCTTTAGGTTTTGCAAAACCAAGGGGGGGACACCCTTCAAAACCCTCAAATATTCAGTAAGGCATAAATCAGCAGAGATCTCACAATAGCTCTGTTAGTACTCTCAAAATTTTGAAGAAATTTGGAGTTACTAAGTAAAAATTTCCCTAAAAGCTTGTGAAGAAGGTCGGCTTTGAATACATGCAAGAAAGAGGCCTATTGTTTTTATGAGAATCCGCTTGGGATATGTGTTTACCACCTATCATTTGACAAATGGAATAGGTTCCAGCTCTCAGATTTGAGTTTTGACATGTTTTGGAGATAGCCATTTGGAGGTGTTTACCCAAATCTGCATATTACATATTTTCCAATTCTCACTAAATGACCCACTTTAGAGGTTTGTATCTCTGACCAGTTGGATAGACATGACGTTATGGAGTGTTCTAGGATACTAGTAAACATGAAAGACTTTATGTTTTCTGGATTTGGGAGCTCTGGTAGGCCTTTTGGTTAGTTTTTAAGGCCATTCCCAGAGGCCAGTTGTTGTTTGTCAAATCAGTATTGCAGAGATATAAAAAGTTGTTTATAATGGTTGTCATTTCAATGCTTCATGGGAAAATTTCACAATAGGCTACGTTTTAGTAAATTGAAGATGGGAAAGGTGTTGAAGATGCACAAAATGAACTTGATGTGGGATTTTCCAAAGTTTTGTATGAGATGCCTCTTAAGCCTGGAAGTTCATGAACAGAATGTTGCCGGTAAGTGAAGTCATGCAAATCAACTTGGAATAGAAGATAGTGGTTTGAAAGCTCTATAAGAAATGAATGAAAATATGGAAGCAAAAACACAGGCATGTGACCTAAATACAAAATGTGGAAAGTAAACAAAGTCTCTGAACCGTTTCAAGTCTTAATTGCAAATGTGGGAGCACATCCAGTCACATTTTTAATCATATCTCCAAAAATATGAACTGGGTCAAGATAAATTTTTAATATGTTTGATAAAACCATGTATTCACTTTACAAAAATAATTTCAGAAAAACCCAGATTGAAAATCAAGAGTTATGGTCCTCTAAGTATTTGCAGTTGTAGACTAGAAATGAGCTCATCGCGCACTCACACAAGCAGCTCATCGCTCAGTCGTGGACCAGAAGTGAGCTTGTCATGTAGTCATGCATGATTTCCAAGGTAATGAAAAATGTATGCGAGTTGGCAATTCAGCTCGTCGCGCACTCCCGCAAGCAGCTCGCCGCTCAGGCGCGAACCAGAAGTGAGCTTGTCGCGCAGTCACGCATGATTTCCAAGGTAATGAAAAAGGCATGCGAGTTGGTGATTTATCTCATCACGCACTCGCACAAGCAGCTCGTTACACACTCATAGACTAGAAGTGAGCTCATCACACAGTCGCGCATGAGGCTATGTAGAGATGAATTTTTAGAACCAACCAAGAGGTGCCACTTGTCCAATTCTGGTGCACTGTGAGCAAAAGGGATTAAAATATACATATTTTAAAATTTCATTTCAATTCAATAGTTCAACTATTGAAAAGATTTCAAATATTTTAAAATTATTCAGGAAATGTGCACGGGAAGGCAAAGTTTGCTTAGTGATTCAGGGAGCATTTTTTATCAAAAATATTAAATGTTATATACCGTTGGAAAGGTCTTGAGATGAAAATTTGGATTTTGCAATCCTTTTGGGTGCACATCAGATCAAATTTTTGTAGTTGCAGAAGAGATCAGTTTCAGATATTTTGGGAGGAATTGACAGGTGTCAGTGAAAATTTTGGTTTTCTCAAATTCCTCTATATCTCTTGTCTTCTCAATTGTACAGGGATGGTGAAATTAATGTTGCAAGGCAGCTTTCTGATTTTGTGTGTCTAGTTTTGAGTTCTTTGTTATGTAGATGTATTGAATCAGAAGTTTTTAATGAAAAACAAATGGAATCCCTTCCCAGTATTTGTCTAATGTCTTTTTGTTTGATCCTAAATCTTTGTGCATAAATTTGTAATGTATTTTAGTGCACCATTTATAAGGTAACTGTGAATTTTTGTTTTAGTTTCTTTCAAGGAAAGAGTAATTCTTATAGACAAGTTCAGAGGTTTCAAGGTTTCACATGAATTTGATGTCTAGGTGTTGGAGTGAAAAGAATGATTTGTAAGGCACTTCATTTGGGTCCTATATTTTTGGATTTAGAGGGTTTTCTATGAATGTATGTTGATATGACTCTGTTGCCTAATAGACAAGGCACTGGTCTCTACTTCTTTATGCAATTTTCATCATCAAACCATAAAATCAATTCAATTTAGTTTTCTGTTTAAAGAGTTGTAAATGATTATCATATCAAGTGTGATGGGCAGGAATCCATCCCTTGATTCACTGAAAGTGTGAATCCAATAGCTACACCTGCCTGAGCCTTTGACCTCAAAGTATAGGAGGATTATTTGATCCTCATTAATAAGCCTTTTCTTTGACAAGGTCGGGGAAAAATGCTAACAAGCTCAACATGATAGGGAGATACTAGATGACCAACTAATCACCCATTGAACGTCGACCTTGAAATGGAGCATGAGATTAATACAACACCACAAACCACATAAAGCCTTTAGATATGTCAGAGTTTACGTTAAAATAAATAATATAACTAAGATTGAACTAGAAATGCATCGGTACAGAAGATACTAATCACCAGCCAGTGCTTTGTCCATGGGCAATGTCCTTTAACCAAATTCAGAAATGCAGTAATAAACTATTGTCAATGATTTTAAGCCATAAATACAATCAATCCAAATCATTACTACTTATAGAAATCCTCTTGTAGACAACCGAATGAAACTATGCCACATCCATAACATTATTTAATCTGATCCTAGATCATAACTGAAGAATGATAACACATACATAGGTAAACCCTATGCGGAGAATTAGAAAATTTAGACTTCACAAAACTGACACCAAGGAGAGATATGAATCTTGAACTTTTGTATTAAGTATGAAAAATCAATTACACACAAATTTTCAATCAAACAAATACCTGTTCAATAAACTACAAAAGACAAATGACATTATATTCTACCTGAAACAAAACTAGTACAATCAAGAAGCTATATCCCTAATGGAACCAACTTAAGATGGAAGCTCCTGGAGTTAAGCACACCTTGAAACTCACTATGGAGGCCAATAATTTGGAACACTATACAATGGAAAGAAAACTAAATATATAGGAAAATAAAATCACCAGATTGCTCCTCCAACAAACACCTATCCTCTTCCCAAAATATCTGAAAATTGCCCTACCTCAACTGCTTAAAATCTGATTTTATTTGCGGAAAAATCTCCTTAGAAATTAAAAATATCTTCTCCCTTTCACTAATGATCTGATTTCATTTTCTATTTTTTGGAAAAATGCTTCGATTTTGCATCAAAATAGACTGTAAAAACACAATTCTTGTTTTGATACCTTTCCGACAGTATATGATACTTGCTACTTTTGATGAAATTTTTCCCCCTAAATCATTCAATAAACTCTTCTTCCCATGCATATTTCTTGAATAGCTTGAAATATTTGAATGTCTAACTATTGAACTGGGATAATATTTCATTTTAACATCTGTTTATTCTTTTCTCTCACACTGCACCAGATTTGGACAAGTGTCACTCTCCCTTAATGGCTTATAGGTTAGATTTTAACCACTTTATCATTAATTCATTAAGTGGACCCTGGGATTGATTTCAACATGCGAGTTTTTAACCCTTTCTTTTTTGAGATAAATTCATCTTAATTTGCAGATTAATCCTTATAATTTGCACACTGCACCAGATTATGCCACGTGGAAATCTCATATTCGCTCAGTGTGTCCACCTGGGCACCTGCATCACTTGCCCTGCAACCTGTCCTGCCACGTGTTGGTATCTAATTTTCCATCTCATGCCACATGTCATTCTCTGATTGGCTGCCTTGCACTACACCAAATTGCGCCATGTGTCCACCCTACCACATGTCACTCAGACTTAATGGCTTAATGGGTAGGTTTTGAGCATCTTCCCATTAAGCCTTTAAGTCAATTGTTGATCCTAGCTGCCTTGAGATTCATGCCAAACCTGCAAGTCTGTCTGGAATGCTGCTAAGTCATCGCCACCTTTTTGCCTCACTGTCTGCCTAAATGTCACCTCCACCACATGTCGATACGACTTAATGGCTTATACTTAAGATCCCTGCATCTTCCTCCCTAAGCCATTAAGTGAACCATTGATCTTCACTCACCTCATGAAATGTGCACAACCTACATCCTTTTATGCCAACTCACATGTCACATCATTCTTTCAAGCCCCGCCAAAATTTGGTATTTACCCTCTGTCGTCACTGGCATAGTTTTCAAGGTGCTCCTTCTGCACACGCGTGCAGAGCCTCCGGGCTGCTTCTTTGAAATACATACTATGGCTTTTACCTTATAAACACTATAGAATTCCCCTTCCTAGCGAATGTGGGATTAAACTTTTTTGGTTTTTAAAGCCTTCTATGCATTTTGTGTAAAAATTTATGGGGCCCACCATCGCGTTGAGACTTCTAGACAAGGGGCCCGCCAAGTAGCCTCTTGGCTTTCTATTCAAACTACACTCTAAGCGCTTTCATACTTAAACATTTGGAAATTTTTGTGCACAGTGCATGTGGGATAAAACTGCACAGCCTTTTAAACAATAAAATTGCATTGTCTATGCTGCCACCATTTCCCTTTAATCTGGTCTCTTGTACAAAAATCCTTACTTAATGTGCAGACTTCTAATCATTGCTCTTTCCTAGTGTGGTACATATGTTCTCCCTCCTTCTTTGTTGCATGGCCTTTCAAACATGACGTGTTGGATATGTACTTTGCGTAAGAGTTCAAAATATTTCATGTCATAAAATTTGTGCAACATCTCATGGTTTACAACTTGGTTTAATTACTCCTGTCAAAGCATTTGAAATAGTTTAAATGTTGGCTCCCTCCACAGTTCATCGCAGGCTACTATTTGCATTGTATTGCAAGGCATCTTCTTTGGAAATTATTGTTTTGAAATTGCCCTGAACTTCCACCAAAGTCCACGTAGGCTTTCATCCACTGTTTGTTGTGTGGGCTCCTCCTTTGGTTTTAAACATGCCTCCGCTTCAATCAACAAGCTGGGTTCTTTATTATGCAATGTGCAGTTCCTTCATTTTCAACGTGGACTCTTCCTTCCTTTATGCATTACACATTATGGATCTCTGCATTGTGCAAACTTCTCTCCTATATACTGTGCAGCACATCTTGTTTATAATGTCTTCTTTTAATGAACATTGCCCTGGTTTATTTGTTTACATTTCCTTCACTGTCAGCGTGGAGACTACTTTATTCCCCTGCGTGATTCTCCCCTTTTCTTTAGAAATTTAAAACTTGAAACTTTGAAACTATTGCAAATCCCCTTCAATGCTCATGTGTGAGTTGCCTTTCATTCATTTTCTACGTAGGCCTGCTAAAGTCAACGTAGCACCTCCTGTATAGCTGCGCAACTCTTTCAAAGTTGATGTCCTTCCTTTCTATAGAACTCCACACATAACCTTCCATTTAATGTATGCAGCACCATTGCCAATTGTATTTACATAGAGATTTTTAAAAATACTCCTCCATACACTCCCCTTTACACAGTAGACATGCCTTGTTTATGCTTTCACATTGCCTGCGCCAAGTTTAAAATTCTTTCCCTCCTTCTATGGCGTGGGAACAAGGGAGATAAAAATATTGCATCATTTGGAATTTCACTTAAAACTAAGTTTTTAACATGGTTTTCACCGTATCTCCCACCTCCCATGTGTTGCGCAGATCCACACCCACATGATTGTTGTTCATGCCTTGCGCATCCATGTTGAGGATTGTGTTGCATTCAATGGTAAATAAAAGATTTCTAGCCATCCCTTCGCTGGATACATTTAACAAACTGAGGTACTAAATTGATGATTCTTCCATAAGAGACTTGTTGGGTGTCATGAGAAAGGCCATCCCCTTCCCGCTAATGCATGAAGGGTTAGAAAAATAAGGAAGCATGGAAAATACAAAGATTGTGTTGAAGGATGAGCTCGTATTTGTGGAGCTGGGATCCTTCATCTGTATAGGCTAAGGATATAAAACTCAGCCAGAGATGTGTTGGGATTGATTGGTGAGGCATATTTGCATTAGAATGGATTGAAAAATATTCGACCTGATAAAGGGTGGAGGCATATTAAAAACACAAAATCCAGTCCTTGGCTCTGACAATCCAATTGGATTTCACTCCTTACTATTTTGGGTTATCTTTTCAACAATTTTAATACTAGGTACACAATTAGCATCATGATTGACAAAAACCACTCCATCCAACAACTCCTTGCTTTTAGCACATTTTACCATTAGAATCCACTTTTTAGATATTTTGCCAAGTGCTAAAAATGTGTAAACTGCTCTCATAAATGTACTCATAAAAACTAACCAACTCATACAAGGGACCTCAAATACTTGATGAATATGATCCCTGGTGCACTCATACCAGCTTCATACAATGGTTTTGCGTGACTCCCCTCGAGGTCTAAAATATCACTTGTCAAAGTTGCCCCTTCCAACTATCTTACAACAAAAAACACATGAATAAGTTTGAAAACATAATTAGAAAACTTCTAACAAAAATATCAAAAGACCCCTGGGGGGCTATCACTGAATGAATTTGATCCTTTAAATACAAAGAAAATGTGTGCCAGAGAAGAACACTAGAAACACTCAAATTTGTAAGTTATTGATACTCAAACTTACCCGCCTTCTACTTCTGTAAATGCAAACTCAAAACCCATAGTATTTCAATTCAAACTTATTTGGTAAAAATACCAAATGGAATCCTAAGGTTTTGAGATCTTTCAAATAGGTTCATTAGAGTACGCTAAGCATGGATCATCAACTATCTTTATATGGACATCTATTGGTCATAAATTATGCACCTTTGAAACTGATCATTTCGAAAACACTATGCAAGTGCAGATGTCCAACTTACATAAATCACATTTGGATCTGACTTTGTAAACCAATCAAATGAATGCATCATGATCTAAAACCCTAGGTATAGACTCACTTACATACAAATAAAACAACATTCCAATTAGCTTGTTCTGACGATCAACTTGTCAACAAATGTGAATCCCTAAAGTCAACCTCTTACCAACTGTATGATTTCAAAATTAGTAAAACTGCATAAACATGGTTTGGAATTGAATGAGAAAACTAATTAGGTGGATTGGAACATGTCTGGAAATCTTCATGAAGGTACATTTCCATGAATAAAATAATGGGGAACATTCAATTTTCCACTCCACTCAACCGAGTGCAAGTTGTGAAACCTCAAAGTCGGCAACTTCATAATTCTGCACTCACATCCTGAGAATCAGAATTAACTATAAACGGAATGACTATGGAAAAATTTTCAAATGAACTCGTGGGGGTCTGAAAATTGAAATGAAGCTTCTCCTTCATGCCTACAACACCTTGGAATAATCCTTAGGTATGAGAGATAATCCGATCAAAGCTACAAACATGCAAAGTATGTCATTTGCTAAAATCGGGCAATGTGTAGAATGCAGATTTGAGGTAAACACCTTTAAACAACTATCTCCAAAACTCATCAAACCTGATATCCAAAAGTTATAACCTATTACATTTACTGCATTATATTTTTTTCACATGTCCCCCAATCGGTATCTATAAATCTTATATAGAATCTCTTGGTGAAGCAGACCACTCAAAAATCAGACTTATTTTTCAACTTTCCAAAAATCGGGCTCCTTGTTGAAAACACAAAACACCTACACACAACTGAAAGCAAAGTGCCTTTACAACATATACAATATTCACAAATGGCCAACAACCATCAAACTGAACTTACCACTTACCCCTATCAAAAACTAGATTCTCATTTCCATGGATTGGAGCTAAGCTGAAATTACCACTATCATATGCCTGATTAATCATGTTGCAACTTCTTATCAACATATCATAGTAAATATAATCAGCACAATCATTATCCCTGAAAACTGGGAACTCAAAAAAATACTGCAAATGTTGATTATTTTGTGACATAACATCACACCCTTGGCCATTACTGACAACTTGAAAAAGAAAACATTCCAGCTCCTTTTCATGGATGGAAACAAACTCATCATGAACACTAGTTTGCACCAAAACATGATCTTCATTTAAAACAGTTATTTGCAAACTAGGATTAAACTCTTTCAAACAAAAATCTGATTACATAAGATAGGAGATATCTTGTTGACCATGATCTCTATCAACATCTTCTAAATCTGAAAATGGATCATTAATTAATGGCTCACTCATCACTTGTAAATCTGAAAACACACATTCAGATTGATCACTTTCTTCAGCATCCTGATCAATACAAGAACCATTTACACCAAATTCATCAAAATCTAAATCCATAGCAGCATATGAGTCGTCATATTCATCATACTTGACATAATTAGATTTATCCCAATCATATGCATTTACATCTTGCATATTGTTTGCCTTAGAAGTAGGAAAAACAAAGTCAACATAAGCCTCATACTTCTCATCCATTTGCATGTCTTCATTATCAAAGCATATATCAATCGGGTATTGCAAAGTAGAATCTATATTAGGTGCATACCTCTGAAAATCAACATCTAATAATTCTGAAATTTTTTGGCTGCTCAATGCGCATTGAACCTCATTTTCATTTTCTGCAACTTCTTATCAACATATCATACTAAATATAATCAGCACAATCATTATTCCTAAATACTGGGAACTCAACAAAATACTGCAAATGTTGATTATTTTGTGACATAACAACATCACACCCTTGACCATTACTGACAACCTGAAAAAGAAAACATTCCAGCTCCTTTTCATGGATGGAAAAAAACTCATCATGAACACTAGTTTGCACCAAAACATGATCTTCATTTAAAACAGTTATTTGCAAACTAGGATTAAACTCTTTCAAACAAAAATTTGACTACATAAGACCAGAAATATCTTGCTGACCATGATCTCTATCAACATCTTCTAAATCTGAAAATGGATCATTAACTAATGGCTCACTCATCACTTGTAAATCTAAAAACACATTGAGATTTATCACTTTCTTCAGCATCCTGATCAATACAAGAACCATTTACACCAAATTTGTCAAAATCTAAATCCATAGCAGCATATGAGTCGTCATATTCATCATACTTGACATAATCAGATTTATCCCAATCATATGCATTTACATCTTGCACATTGTTTGCCTTAGAAGTAGGAAAAAGAAAGTCAGTAGAAGCCTCATACTTCTCATCCATTTGCATGTCTTCATTATCAAATCATATATCAATCGGGTATTGCAAAGTAGAATCTGTATTAGGTGCATACCTCTGAAAATCAACAGCTAATAATTCTAAAAAAAATTGGCTGCTCAATGCGCATTAAACCTCATTTTCATTGTCTTCAACCTCTCCCTTACTGCTGCAAATATCTTGTTCATTTAACACAAGGACTACAACCTCTTGACTTGCATCTTGGGCAAAAGAATCATCACAGCAACTCTCATCTGTATAATAACTATTCTCTTGTTGATCACAAGATTCTTCCCTAAACTAAGAACAAAGATCTGCCCTGCCATGTTGATAATAAAACAAATCTTCAAATCCAATGAAAATATCCGCAACTAGATTTTCATCTTTGACATCTTGAAATTCACTTACTTCATTATCAACATCAAAATTAGCATTGTCATAATAACTAGAGTCAGCATCATCAATAATTTTAGATTCACATTCTTCAAACTCATTTATCCATTTTTTAACAAGTTGAATGCCTTCTTCTTTACATGATGTAGACCAATTTTCATATTTAGGCATACAAATCTCTAAAAACAAATGAAGATATGCAGACTATTGAAGTTCAATCCCTTCCGGCAGCTTATCATATGCATTGGAGACCTTTTCATAAAATACATGTATGGATTCTTCATTTATCTTTCCTACATGTCTTTTCAAAAACAAGATGGCTTGGTCTTGTATTCTTTGACTAAATAGTGCAATATATTTTTGAATTTCTTCAAGATCTGTTGAAAAAGTTTCAGATCTATGCAACATATCTTGATCTACTAAATCTAGAATCTCCATTGCACTATCTTCTAACAATACATCTTCTTTCTCATAAATATTTTATTCAACTTATGCAATCATTTCACATAGAAACATAACATACTTCTGAATCTGATAACTGAGATTTGTAAATCAAGAAGTATGGGAAAGTTTTAAATTCACTTTCCTTCTCTCTAGTGACTTCTTCACCTAGTAGAGAAAAAAATCTATCTCATTCAAACTTTGAGGAATACCTGGGAAAATTTAATTGTTGTTGTCCTTCTTATTTCTTTCTGATTTTGTCAATCCAGCATTGAATCTTTCGAGCATCTGCTAGATCCTTGTTGCAAATTTTTCCAACTAATCATCAAATTTCATCATTAAGTGCACACTGGCGCAGAGATCTTTCAGAGTCACCACTCACTGCCGTGAGAATGTATAGAACTTTAATATAACAAGGACAAGTTGGGATTCAAACAGAGATAGGAGACTTTCAGCAAGTCAATTTGATCTGACACATTTCTTTCACAAAGAAGACATTCAGAATTTTTTTAAAAATAACAACTAGGCTGACAATTGTGATCTGAATAATTTTCAGATTTACAAACTTTTATAACTCTATCCTCAAATGGATATGGCATAAAATAAATGGATCAATAAAAAAATAGGCTAGGATTCTAGCTCAACTTCATAAACCTGAATTATTTACTGCAAATTATTTCAACTCCCCAGTAGATTCGTCATTTTGTTGGTTCCTTTTTACACTATGATGACTGGAAAACAACCTTTTCACCCTTTGATGTATATTAAAGAGTAGCCAACTCCCGATATTTAACCAAGACTGAAAAGGACCAATTAAAAAGGATGTAGATCCATCCTTCTACGCTTTAGGTTCTGCAAAACCAAGGGGGGGACACCCTTCAACACCCTCAAATATTTAGTAAGGCATAAATCAGCAGAGATCTCACAATGGCTCAACACGACCGGGAGACACTAGATTACCGGCTAATCACCCATTGAACGTCAACCTTGAAATGGAGCATGAGATTAATACAACACCACAAATCACATAAAACCTTCGTATATGTCAGATTTTATGTTAAAATGCAAAAATATAACTAATATTGAACTAGAAATAAATCGGTTCATAAGATACTAATCACTAGCCAGTGCTTTATCCATGGGCAATGTCCTTTAACCAAATTTAGAAATGCAGTAATCAACTATTGTCAATTATTTTAAGCCATAAATACAATCAGTCCAAATAATTACTACTTATAGAAATCCTCTTGTAGACAACCGAATGAAACTATGTCACATCCAAAACATTATTTAATCTGATCCTAGATCAGAACTGAAGAATGATAACACACACATAGGTAAACCCTATACAAAGAATTAGAAAATTCAGATTTCACAAGAATGACACCAAGGAGAGATATGAGTCTTGAACTTTTGTATTAAGTATAAAAAAATCACACTATTGAACACAAATTTGCAATCAGACAAATACCTTTTCAATAAACTACAAAAGACCAATGACATTCTATTCTACCTAAAACAAAACTAGTACAATCAAGAAGCTATATCCCTAATGGAACCAACTAAAACTGGAAGCTCTTGGAGTTAAGCATAGCTTGAAACTCACTGTGGAGGCCAAGAATTTGGAACCCTGTACAATAGAAAGAAAAATGAATATGTAGGAAAAGACAATCACCAGATTGCTCCTCCAACAAACACCTATCCTCTTCCCAAAATATCTGAAAACTGCCCTACCTCAACTGCTTAAAATTTGATTTTATTTGCACAAATATCTCCTTTGAAATTAAAAATATCTTCTCCCTTTCACTAATGAGCTGATTTCATTTTCTATTTTCTGGGAAATAATTCAATTTTGCATCAAAATAGACTGCAAAAACACAATCCTTGTTTTGATACCTTTCCGATGGTATATGATACTTGACGGAGAGTGGAAGCCCCTACCCAATGTGCGGTAGAGTGAACAATGACAACGAAGAATGGGTCCCCTCAACAAGAACCCCACCCGTTTAATGCGGGTGGTGCCATGTTCCGTATAGAATCTGGTTATCTTGTTTTGATAAAAATTTCCCCCCTAAATCATTCAATAAACTCTTTTTCACGTGCATATTTCTTGAATAGTTTGAAATATTTGAATGTCTAACTATTGAACTGAGATAATATTTCATTTTAACATATGTATTTTATTCTTTTCTCTCACATTGCACCAGATTTGGACAAGTGTCACTCTCCCTTAATGGCTTATAGGTTAGATTTTTATCACTTTATCATTAATTCATTAAGTGGACCCTAGGATTGATTGCAACATGCAAGTTTTTTAACCCTTTCTTTTCTGAGATAAATTCATTTTAATTTGCATATTAATCCTTATAATCTGCACACTGCACCAGATTGGGCCATGTGGCAATCTCCTACTGGCTTTGTGTGTCCACCTGGGCGCCTACATGACCTGCCCTACAACCTATCCCACCATGTATTGGTCTCTAATTTTCCATCTCATGCCACATGTCATTCTCTGATTGGCTACCTCTACACTACACTGGATTGCGCCATGTGTCCACCCTTCCACATGTCACTCAGACTTAATGGCTTAATGGGTAGATTTTGAGCATCTTCCCATTAACCCTTTAAGTCAACCATTGATGCTGGCTGCCTCAAGATTCATGCCCAACCTGCAATTCTGTCTGGCGCACTGCCACATCATCACCACCTTGTCGCCTCATTGTCTACCTAACTGTCACCTCTACAACAAGTCAGAATGACTTAATGGCTTATACTTAAGATCCATGCATCTTCCTCCCTAAGCCATTAAGAAAACTATTGATCTTTTCTCACCTTGGGAAATGTGTACAACTTGCATCCTTTTACTCTAACTCACCTGCCACATCATCCTTATGGGCCCCACCCAAATTTGGTATTTACCCTCCATCGCCACTCGCACAATTTTTAAGGTGCTCCTCCTACACACGCATGCAGAGCCTCTGAACTGCTTCTTTGAAATACATACTATGGCTTTAACCCTATAAACACTGTAGAATTCCCCTTCCTAGCGAATGCGGGATTAAACTTTTTTGGTTTTTAAAGCCTTATGTGCATTTTGTATCAAAATTTGTGGGGCCCACCATCACATTGAGACCTCTAGCCAAGGGGCCTTCCAAGGAACCTCTTGGATTTCTATTCAGACTACACTCTAAGCACTTTCATACTTAAACATTTGGAAATTTTAGTGCATGCCACATTTGGGATAAAACTGTGTGGCCTTTTAAACAATAAAATTGCATTGTCTATGCTGCCACCATTTCCCTTTACATTGGTCTCTTGCGCAAAACTCCTTACTTAATGTGCAGACTTCTAATCATTTCTCTTTCCTAGTGCGGCACATCTATTCTCCCTCCTTCTCTATTGCGTGGCCTTTCAAACATGACGTGTTGGATATGTACTTTGTATAAGAGTTAAAAATATTTTATATTGCCATAAAATTTGCACAACATCTCATGGTTTACAACTTGGTTTAATTACTCTTGCCAAAGAATTTGAAACAGTTTAAATCTTGGCTCCCTCCACAATTCATCACTGCCTATTGTTTGCATTGTATTTCAAGGCATCTTCTTTGGAAATTATGGTTTTTAAATTGCCCTGAACTTCCATTAAAGTCCACACATGCTTTCATGCATTTTTTTATGTGTGGGCTCCTCCTTTGGTTTTAAACACGCCTCCTCTTCAATCAACAAGTTGGATTCTTTATTATGCAATGTTTAGTTCCTTCATTTTCAACGTGGACTCTTCCTTCCTTTATGCATTACACATTATGGATCTCTCATTGCGTAGACTTCTCTCCTATATACTACGTAGCACATCTTTTTTATAATGTCTTCTTTTAATGAACATTGTACTAGTTTATTTGTTTACATCTCCTTCCCTATCAGCGTGGAGACTTCTTTATTCCCCTACGCAATTCTCCCCTTTGCTTTGGAAATTTAAAAATTTGAAACTTTGAAACTATTGCAAATCCCCTTCAATGCTCATGCGTGAGCCGCCTTTCATTCATTTGCTGTGTAGGCCTCCTAAAGTCAACGCAGCACCTCCTATATAGTTGCACAGCTCTTTCAAAGTTGATGTCCTACCTTTCAGCAGAACTCCACACATAACCATCCATTTAATGCATGCAGCACCATTGCCAATTGTATTTACATAGATTTTTTTTTAAAAAAAACTCCTCCATACACTCCCCTTTACACAGTAGACACGCCTTGTTTATGCTTTCACATTGCCTGCGCCAAGGTTCAAATGATTTCCCTCCTTCTATGGCATGGGAACAGGGGAGATAATAACATTGCATCATTTGACATTGCATTTAAAACCAAGTTTTTAATATGGTTTTCACCATATCTCCCACCTCTCATGTGTTGCACAAATCCACACCCACATGATTGTTGTTCATGCCTTGCACATCTATGTTGAGGATTGTGTCACATTCAATGGTAAATAAAAGATTGCCAGCCATCACTTTGCTGGATACATTTAACAAACCAAGGTACTAAATTGATGATTCTTCCATAAGAGACTTGTTGGGTTTCATGAGAAAGGTCATCCCCTGCCCACTGCTACACGAAGGGTTAGAAAAATAAGGAAGCATGGTGAATACGAAGATCGTGCTGAAGGATGGGCTCATATTTGTGGAGCTGGGATCTTTCATCTGTATAGGCTAAGGATATAAAACTCAGCCAGAGATGTGTTTGGATTGATTGGTGAGGTGTGTTTGCATTAGAATGGATTGAAAAATGTTTGACCTGATAAAGAGTGGAGGCATATTACAAACAAGAAATCCAGTCCTTGGCTCTAACAATCTAGTTGGATTTCACACCTTACTATTTTGGGTTACCTTTTCAACAATGTTAAAACCAGGTGCACAATTAGAATCACAATTGACAAAAACCACTCCATCCAACAACTCCCTGCTTTTAGCACATTTGACCATTAGAATCCACTTTTCAGATATTTTGCGAAGTGCTAAAAATGAGTAAACTGCTCTCATAAATGTACTCATAAAAACTAACCGACTCATACAAGGGACCTCAAATACTTAATGAATATGATCCCTAGCACACACATACCAACTTCATATAATATTTTTACGTGACTCGCCTCGAGGTATAAAATATCACTTGTCAAAGTTGTCCCTTCCAACTATCTTGCAACAAAAAACACAGGAACAAGTTTGAAAACATAATCAGAACACTTCTGACAAAAATATCAAAAGACCCCTGGGGGGATATCACTAAATTAACTTGATCATTTAAATACAAGGAACATGTGTGCCAAAGGAGAACACTAGAAACACTCAAATTCATAATTTATTGATACTCAAACTTACCCGCCTTCAACTTACTTCTGTAAATGCAAACTCAAACCCCATAATATTTCAATTCAAACTGATTTGGTAAAAATACCAAATGGAATCCTAAGGTTTTGAGATCTTTCAAATAGGTTCATTAGAGTATGGTGAGCATGGATCATCAACTATCTTGATATGGACATCTAGTGGTCATAAATTATGCACCTTTGAAAATGATCATTCTAAAAACACTATGCAAGTGCAGATATCCAACTTACATAAATCACATTTGGATCTGACTTTGTAAACCAATCAAATGAATGCCTCATGATTTGAAACCCTGGGTTTAGATTCACTTACATACGAAGAAAAAAAAATTCCAATTAGCTTGTTCTGACCATCAACTGGTCAACCAATGTGAATCCCTAAAGTCAGCCTCTTACCAACTGTATGATTTCAAAATAAGTAAAACTGCATAAACATGGTTTGGAGTTGAGTGAGAAAACTAATCAGGTGGATTGGCACATATCTGAAAATCTTCATGAAGGTACATTTCCATGACTAGAATATAGGGGAACATTCAATTTTCCACTCTACTCAACCGAGTGCAAGTTGTGAAACCTCAAAGTCAGCAACTTCATAAATATGCACTTTCACATTCTGAGAATTAGAATTTATGGTAAACGGAATGAATTTGGAAAACTGTGCAAATGAACTCATGGTGGTCTGAAAATGGAAACAAAGCTTCTCCTTCATGCCTACAACACCTCGGCATAATCCTTAGGTCATGAGAGTTAATCCGGTCAAAGCTACAAACATGTAATGTAGGTCATTTTCTTAAATCAGGCAATGTGCAGAATGTGGATTTGAGGTAAACACCTTTAAACAACTGTCTTCAAAACCCATCAAACCTGATATCTGAAATTTTTGACCTATTACATTTACTCCATGATAGGTTTTTCACATGTCCCCCAATCGGTATCTCATATAAATCATCAAATCATATTTCACTTGCACTTCAAGTAGGCTTCTTCAAAAGTTTTCAAGGATACTCACCTTGCCTTAGAGAAAATTTTAAATTGGTCACACCAAATTTGTGCCAAATTTGAGAGTACCAACACTTTCAACAACACTTAACTATTATTATCTAGTTTGCTAAATTTTATCTTAATTAAAAACACAGCTCAAAATTCTCCCTCTAAACTATATAACATAACACACTAAATGCAAAAAAAATGCTAACTTGCACCTTTGAAAAATAATCTATAAAATACTCACTTCAAATTTCTAAAAGTGTGAGGTCTACCCCAGTCTGACTCAATCTTAAAACTATTTCTCATGCTCTGTAGTCAATACTAAATGGCTATAGTCAGACTTTTTGGACACATGTATTACTTATGGATCTGTGGAATCCTATGCTTGTATACAACACCTGATTATGTAATCAGGGAATTTATTAGATAATTTGTGTGAGTGATGCAGATTTATGTTTAAAACATAGTTTTGATGGGTTTGTATATTGGATTAGTAAGTGGATGTTGGCTGTAATCAAGATTCAGATTTATTAAAGCGAATGTTTATGCATATGGAATAGATGCAAATATTGTTAAATGAATCTTTTATGAAAGTGTGAGTGAATGTGTGTTCAATTTACATTATGTATCTTGATATGTTTTAAATGTTGATTTATTGGACCTACTGATGTGTGCAATGAGTGTGCAGGAAAGTTGACCATGGTACTAATCGGGGATT
>MU225200.1:1879984-1890692 GCA_018584345.1 Thuja plicata
CTTAGAAAGGATCCTCTTCTTTGTTTGCTTTATATCACTTGTTTTAGTTACAAAACCTGGACCGTGCTATGTCTCAAACACCTCATGGAGGACCTTACACAAGGTCTATGGCTAGAGCTCAACCAGACGATTCATATATCAACCATTTCCCTACTTGGGAAATAGAGCAAGAGAACGATCCCTTCATGAACACTAGTGCTACTTTATTCATTGAGCCACCACGTGGGGCAGCCTTTTTCCAAGATATCACAGAAGAAGAAATTGAAGATGTGGAACAAGATGCCTACTCCACCAAATTATTTGACACTGTTGTAGAGAGGAACCCTGAACGTTACTTGTCCATGCTAATAAAGAAGGGATTCAAGCTCCCCGCTGAATTCAGCGTATCAACTATATGGCCCGAAAACCCTCTCGCAGGTCAAAACACTACTCCCACTCCTCAGATATTACCTGTTGTGTCACAGATCTTTCCACCATTGGCTTTACCCACATCAACACAGACTGTATCCAATCAAACTAATGACCCAACCCAAGCCAGCACATCATCTACTCAAGGCATGACAAGCTCGCAACCAAGTGCACCTATGATCACTAATATGCCTCCACCCTTAATCTCATGGCCCGCGCAGTCCAACTCTCATGCTATGCCTTCCATCCCACCAAACACCAATTATTCTGAAACTATGCCGCTGTTGCAATCCATCCACACTAACCTTGGGATCAACATATCATGCCCACAAGGATCCATCTCTGCAGGACCTATTTACAGTCAAGGTCAGCCCAAAGCTACATCTTTGCCCATTCTGACACCCATCCAACCTCCGCAATAGCAACCCCAGCTTCAGTTTCCTCGCATCCAACCTCCGCAACAGCAACCCCAGCTTCAGTTGCCTCGCATCAAACCTCTGCAATAGCAACCCCAGCTTCAGTTTCCTCACATCCAACCTCAGCAATACCTACCCCAGCATTATCAACCCCATTTTCAGTCACAACAGCAAACACATCATAACCCACCATGGACTACTCATGTCCCTCTAGTCACCAATCATTCAGTGGGAAATAAATATCAATTCCCTAGGATTAAATCATATGTTCCTACTCAAGGGACATAGAGGCGCAGCCTCATACCCACCACAGCACAAAGGAATGTCCACACACATCAGCCGCAATATCAAATGAACATGCTCATGCAATAAATGCAAACCTTTCAAAACCAAATTATGGATATGCAAAATCAGGGGCAAACTAAATCCTATACCACGGAGGATTTATACCCATACCCCTTTGACCATTCTCTTCAAATGTCTCCATTCCCAAACCACTTCTCAGTGCCAAAATTTGACAAGTATAGGGGCAGGACCAACCCTATTGAGTATATACGAGAGTTCTTTTCTAGTTGCATCGAAGTCGCTCATGATGAGACATATCTAATGTGACTATTCCCACAAATTTTACCCAGACCAGAAATGGAATGGTTCTCACATCTACCTCATGGCATTTAGTCTTGGGGAGAATTGGCTAAAAAGTTCATAGCTCACTTCCATCATAACATTGAGTGCAAGGTCAGCATCAAGGACCTTTGCGACATTAAACAAAAAGATGGAGAGTCCTTTGTGAAATTCCTACAGAGATGGAGGAACACAAAAAACTATATAACATATGACGTGCCCGAACAAGATTTGATAGTCATTTTTGTTGATAATCTGATCCCAGACATGTCATTCACAATAGAACTATAGTTAGCTCCAAACTTCACACAACTCATCAAAAGAGGAGTTCGGTGTGAGAAGAACTTGGTCAAAAGAGGAATCCTTGTAGATCCTATGCAAATGAACACAAATAAGAATGCAATGGAAAAAACTAAGTGGTGGAACAAGAACAAAAATGTCACTAGCGATGGTGTCATTGATGTAAAGATGGTCAACTACGCGCAACCCAAGGTGTCACTGCAAGTTGCACCTATGGAAAACCAAAACCCCATAGGACCCACTCAACAAGCATACATCTAGAACCAACCTCCCCCTATACAAGCAGCCGCTGTGTCAAACAGTCAACAACAGAATCAACGCAAACCATGGTTTCAATTCCAACAAAGAGATTTCACACCATTGGGAGAGCCAATAGAATCCGCTTTACGTAAGCTGATACAATCAAACACTATCACTCTCCCAGTAATCATAGACTTTGAACAAGAGGAAAACAAGCCAAGGTGGAATAATGACAAAGACTTCTGTGAGTTTCATTGGGTCAAGGGGAACAAAACAACCAACTGCTACCGATTGAAACATGCTATCCAAGATCTCATTGACACAAGGATCATCGATGTGATGAACACTCAAGCTAAAGGTACAACTGATCACACCATTTTCAATGATACCTTCCATGATCACAACAAAGGAAAAACCTCTGGTTCTGGTGGACAAACCAATAAAGTTAATTATACGTACACCAATAGTGATAATGTCATAAATTGCCTAAATCCTTCAGAGAATCATGTGGCCACAATCACTATCAGGGACCAAGGTAACAATTGTGTTGTAACAAAGTGTCATGCTAGAGTCATCTTGCAAGGAGTACCATCCTCAAATACTACATCATCCAATCCTATAGCAAACTCAGATCCACAAACAAGCATAGTGGACCAACTGAAGCTTACACCTGCCCAGATATCCATGTTTGACCTCTTGCACATATCTCCGCAGCATAAACTAGCACTTGATCAAGCACTTCAAAATGCAACTGTCCCAAGGGAAATAACACCTGAAAGCTTCCAAAAAATGGTCAACCATATAGAAGCTAACAAACATTCCACATTCATAGACCGTGATGTGCCGCCGCATAAGCCCCTGCATAATGATCCTCTACACTTGCTTGTCCAAATCCACAAAAGCACTGTCCGTAGGGTCCTTGTCGATGGTGGAGCTGGTTTAAACATTTGTACTTTAAAATTAATCAAGCAACTAGGCTATTCTAAATCAAGCATTGATGTCACCAGAAGGATAAATATCAGAGCATATAATGAAGAGGAAAGGTCCTCTAAAGGTATTATTATTCTACTTGTTCGCATTGATCCTGTGGTCAAAAACACACCCTTCCAAATTTTAGACCTTGAGTTGGGATACAACATGTTATTAGGGAGACCTTGGATACATGAAATGCAAGTTGTACCATCAACATACCATCAATGCATCAAGTTCCCTCACCAAGGGGAGGAGATTATCATAGAGGGAGATCCCAATCCCTTCCAATATTGCAATGCGGTCCAAATCAGCTCTGATAACTAGGTGTCATCAAACCAGGATGCAAGCATCCCATCCTCTTCAGAATCAAATCCCAAGGATATCACATGAGCAGCAGGTAAGATAGTCATTAATCAAGATGCAAGCATCTCATCCTCTTCAAATCTAAATCTTAAGGATGTCACAGAAAAAGAAAGCAAGATATCCATCACGGAAAAAGGATGTGGTGAATATAGATATGAAGAGGCTTTCACAATCACGCACATGCCTTTAAGCCCGAAAACTCATAGTATGCCACTACCTGTCATTGCAAAGGAAACTCAGCAGCTGATTCTTTTTAGATGTCCACCCACAACCTTTATCTGATGGGGGGACATAGCGAAAGAGAATCCTTTTGAGAAAGACATCAATACCTGGTTATACAGAGACTCCCCTGAGATAGTTTGACCACCCTTACCTTTGGAAAACTACAGTAACGGTTACACAATTATACAAAGGTTTAGATATGATGGTACAACTAGACTGGGGTCAAGGCAACAGGGCATATATGAATTGCCTCTCCCACCAACCCAAAGAAACACTAGAGGTTTGGGCTATGGACAACAAAGCACTAGTCCTATGGTTCAAGACATTCAAGTCAATCATGAGAAAATAGCAAAGATACACCGGGGGCACAACACTGAGCATGTCCTAATAAGAAAAATATTAGCATAGTTGTTGCCTGCCGAAGAGGGGTCCACACAATCCCAAATAAACCTACACTTAGCAATTGACGATACCCAAGGAAGTGAGACATTAGACAAACATTCCTTTGAGACTGACTCCAATGAGTATGAGTGGCAATCCCTCCACGACTCTGAACCATGAATCCCTTACTTTTTCCCTCAAGTCGATATTATCATAAACCTAGCAGACCTATTTGAACAACTAACCATTATTGAACAACCCTATATAGACAAACATATCATTCATCAAACCTCAAGTGGTGCATCCTCATCATAGTCCAATTTTGTAAGCACCATATCAGCAATCCCGTTCAGTCAACCAAAGCTAAATAGTAGTGAAAGTGTCTGTCTTGTACACCCTGAGCTTATAGATTGGGATCAACAAGGACCACCTGATCTTGATGTCTTTGAAAATGATGAGGCAATAGCTCATTTCATGGGACTAAGGGAAGGAATTCTATCAGGAGATCACAAGGCAGGATTCTCTATCAACCTAGGCAGAGCAGCATACTTCGGGGAGGAAGCTCCTCTTTCCAGTCCACAAAAGAAAAAAGAACAAAAGAATAAAAAGCTAAAAGAAGACGTATCTTCTGGTGAAAACCTCATAGAGGCACCAGAAGATGGAAAGAGAGAACTCCTCCCCTTAACAAAGGAGAAATCAGCACTACTAGCCAAAGAGACAGAGGAAATCAACTTGGGGGATGACAAGAACCCAAAGAACATCTACTTGGTGAAATCTCTCACCCCTGAGGAGAGAGAATAGTTCATCAGTTTCTTCAAGGAAAGAATGATCAATTTCACATGGTCTTACTTAGATATGCCAAGATTAGATCCAGAGTTGGTGCTACACCATCTCCCATTGCTACCAAATGCTAAACCTGTCAAATAGAAGCTAAGAAAGATGCATCCTCATGTAGCGTTGTTAGTCAAGGCAGAACTGAAAAAGCTCCTGGATGCTAAATTCATGAGACCTATACCATATTCAGATTGGATATCTAATCTAGTACCAGTTACGAAGCATAGTGGTCAGATTTGAATTTGCACAGAATTCCGGGACCCCAATATAGCATGTCCCAAAGATGACTTTCCTTTACCAAACATTGACATGATAGTGGACCTAACCGCAGGACATGAAATGTTTTCACTTATGGATGGCTTCTCAGGTTACAACCATATAAGGATAGCACTAGAGGACCAACACAAAATGGCTTTCCAATGTCCTTGGGGAACATATTGTTGGAATGTTATGCCATTTGGTCTAAAGAATGTTGGAGCAACATATCAGAGGGCAATGACAACCATATTTCATGATCTCATCCACAAGACAATGGAAGATTATGTGGATGACATACTAGAAAAATCCATACTTCAAAAGGATCATTTATAGGTTTTAGGGCCCATCTTTGATGGAATGGAGGAATTCAAAGTCTGACTAAATCCAAAAAAGTATGCATTTGGCATCACAGCGGGAAAATTACTAGGGTTTGTAGTATCACACAGAGGAATTGAAGTGGATCCAGCAAAGGTCAAAGCAATATTAGAGATGCCTCCACCATTAAACCTGATACAACTGAGAGGGTTACAAGGAAGGTTCCAAACGATAAGATGCTTCATAGCTCAACTGGCAGACAAGTGCCACCCATTCCAAAATCTCTTGCATAAAGACATCAAGTTCATATGGACAGAACAATATGAACATGCATTTCAGATATTCAAAGACTACCTTCTAAAGTCTCCTATCTTGGTACCACCAGTGCAAGGTAGACCATTGCTTCTATACATCTCAGTAATAGAATCAGTGTTAGGGGTCCTTTTGGCACAACATGATGAGGCAGGAAAGAAGAGGGTCATCTACTATCTAAGCCGAATGTTGGTTGGATATGAGCTAAACTATACACCGATAGAGAATTCATGCCTGGCAGTTGTGTTCACTTCCCAAAAGCTAAGAGACTACATGTTGAGTCATCAAACAAAATTGGTTGCACATATTGATCCTCTCAAGTACCTATTAAGCAAAGCAGTGCTCACTAGAAGATTGGAAAAATGGGTAATGATCTTAAGCGAGTTTGACATTGAGTATGTGGATAGAAAGGCTATCAAAGGACAAGTGGTCACCGATCAACTAGCAGAGGCACCGATTCAAGACCACTAGCCTATTATCTCTGACTTTCCTGATGAATCTATCATGGCACTACAACCGGTGATCGAGATATGGCAACTTTATTTTGATGGATCATGTATAAACCATGGAGCGGGGGCAGAGATAGTTCTCATCACTCTAGACCATGATACAATTCCTAAGTCTTTCAGACTTAACTTCCAATGCACCAACAACATAGATGAATATGAAGCATTGGTCATCGGTCTAAATATAGCCATTCAATGGAGAATCAAGAACCTGAAAGTCTTTGGTGATTCACAGTTGGTCATTAGCCAAGTTAACAATGATTACATGACCAAAGATGAGAAGCTCATACCTTATAGAGCACAGATGGAACAACTGCGCACCAAGTTTCATTACATTCTCTTCGAGCAAGTCCCAAGAGCACAAAACAAAGTGGCAAATGTGATGGTTACCATAGCATCACTGATTGATATGCCAGGCAATGATACCAAATTCCAGTTTCTAGTGGAGCAACTCTTGGTGCCATCACATCAAGAATCTATCAAAGAATCAGCCTATGTCCTTATTGGTCCTAAATCCCCATGGTACCAAGATATCTATAGCTATCTCCAAAACAATGTCTTACCCCCAAAATTGTCTAGGAACCAGAGAAAAACCCTCATCCGACAAGCCTCTAGGTATACAATCCTGTCTACTACTCTATACAAATGAAGTCTCAATGGAACATTACTACATTGTCTCACTTCCATGGAATCCCAAAAATCTTTGTACGAGTTACATGAAGGAATATGTGGAACCCACAGAGGTGGCAACAGCTTAGCTAAGAAAATAATCTGCATGGGATACTATTGGCCGACAATAGAGACAGATGCAAACAAGCATGTCCAAAGGTGTAGATAGTGTCAAATTCATGGAGACCTCATCCATGCACCAGCCCAGGAATTAAATCCCATCATTTCACCATTACCATTTTCAATGTGGGGATTTGACCTAGTGGGTAAGATAACACCTTCTTTAGCAAACGGACACAAGTACATCATAGAAGCAACAAAGTACTTTAGAAAGTGGGTGGAAGCAATTCCCCTCACTTACATCACTGGAAAATAGATATCAATGTTCATGTTTAATCACATCATCTGTTGATACGGGATCCCCCAAACAATCTTGACGGATCATGGTACCCCTTTCCAAAATAAGGATGTTGAAGACCTATGTGAACAGTTCTGTATCAAACAAGGGTTCTCCTCATTTTACTACCCTCAAGGAAATGGACAAGCTGAAGCTATGAATAAAACAATCTTGAAGATTCTGAAGAAAACAGTGAATGAATCAGGGTGAGACTGTCACTTACAGCTTAGTCCCGCATTATGGGCATACAAAACTAGTGTGAGAACACCAGCGGGGGAAAATCCTTTCTCCCTAGTCTATGGAACAAAGGTGGTATTACCCCTTGAGGTGGAAATCCCATCCCTAAGGATATCATTGAAGAACCTGGCTTCTGACGAAGATTATAGAGTAGCAAGGCTCAGTGAACTAGAGTTACTAGATGAAGGCAACATGCCTTCGACCACTTACAAGGCTATCAGAATCACCTTAGAAGGAACTATCATAAGAAGGTGAAGCCATGAACATTTGAGGTAGGAGACCTTGTCCTCATGGAAAATTAGAAGAATCAAGCAGAGCGAGTAAAACCCAGAAAGTTCAAGCCTAACTGGCTAGGACCATTTGTTATTGTTAGCTCTACTCAGAGTGGGGCATTCATACTAGCAACACTAGAAGGAGATCAGCTCCCTGGCTACATCAACAGCATGCACCTAAAGAGGTTCTACCCTTAAAGGTCTCTATGGTTAAGGCATTTATCTACATATTCATAAAATACCAAAAAAATCAAAAAATAAAAACGTTACCTTGGTGAAAACCTGGCAATCAGGCGCCTTGGCGACAATCAAAAAAGAAAAGAAAAAAAGAAAAAAAGTAAAAAGAAAATAGCATCGCTCTCTAAGTGAAAACCTGGCAATCAGGCGCTATTGAGTAGGTACCTTGGTGAAAACCTAGCAAACAAGTGCCAAGTGTTCAAAACCAGCTTCACCATTAATGAGCTCCAAAAGCTTGAGCCCACTTCAAAATGCAAGACTAACTATCCCAAACAATATCCAGCAGTACAATCTACTATGAGCACAAAGCACTTACCCATGGTTACTTATTGGTCCACCAAACTAGGGGGTGATTCCAAAATTTCTATAAAAATCCTAAAATTCGAAAAACTCATCAAAAATCCTAAAAAGGTCAAAAATCAAGAGAAAATCAATCTTCATCAAAAACATTCAAAAAAATTGCAAAATCCCAAAGCATTAAAACCAACTCAGTTATCAAAGAAAGCAAGGGGCAAGCACACACAATCAATCAATTGTCACAATCATCAGCTTTGCAAACCAGCATTGGGCCCATCTGACACAGCTTAATCAGCTACCAAATTGATCAAATCAAAATCAATCAAATATTGTCACAATCATGAGCTTTGCAAACAAGCATTGGGCACATCTGACACAGCTTGATTAGCTACCAATACGATTAGATCAATCAATTCTATCAATCATTACTATCACAATCATGAACTTTGCGAACAAGCATTTGGCCCATCTGACATAGCTTAATTAGCTGCCAACATGATCAATCGAATCAAGCCAAACAAGCCCATCCAAAGAGTTGATGATTTAGGATAAATACAGTAGGCGCTATCACTTATCAGGCAGTCGCGCAGTTCAATGATCTGCGATTAAACCTAGGAAAGAATTGGACATTCCTTCTCTTTTATTTTGCTTGTTTGGTTTATAGAATCAAGAGCTCGTAGCACTATTTAGATGGACTCTGAGTTTTCTTTGGAGTTCTATCTTGGTTTCTATGGTATTTCCCTTTATGTTTGCAAACAAGAGCTCACGATGCTATCCAGATAGACTCTAGGGGCATAGGAGTTCTATCTTGTTTTCTTGGCTTTCACTTTCAGAAATCAAGAGCTCACGATGTTATCCAGATGGACTCTGGGTGAATAGGAGTTCTATCTTGGTTTCTTTGTTTTAGATTAACTCAGAGGACAAGCGGTATCCAGATGGTCAATATCTAGGTGCTCTTGGCTCTCTTTCTTTTCAAACAAGGAACATAATTGAATCTAGATGGTCAATATTTGGGTGCACTATGGGTCTCTTTTTATTCAAATCTCTCTACTCCTTCCGCTATCAAGAGGTCATGGCGGTATCCAGGTGGTATGTGATCTGGATCATTTGACGCTCTTTCAGAATATTAGAAAATACAAAAAAATATGCAATGATGACAATTATTGGAAACAAGGGTAGTGACTTGGGATATTCATCCTTTCTATCAGATCATATCTATCCAAAAAATGCAAAAAAGAGAACATCCTTTCTATCATTCCATTCTATAAGATCAATCGCCGAGCACATCTATCCAAAATAACTTCTTTCTAACTAACACATGCATTACTCAAATATTTGGCACATAGTAGTTGCATTTCATTCATTAAGTACATCAAAAAAATACAAAAACATGGTAGTTGCATACATCATAAATCATAAACATCACATGAATTCATAAAGCATCTCATATAGATCAAAATATCTGAGTACCAATGAAAAGTCGCAAGTCTGAACACAAGGGTAACCAACAGAATCATATATATATATCAGTATATCGAGATACAAAAATGGTACAACTCAGAGTATACAATGCATCACTACAAAAATGGTACAAAGAACAGAATCAGCAAGAGCTACCCCCACCCTCGCTAGGAGGGGCACAAGGGGGAGGCATATCAGAATCAGTCCTGTGAGAAGACCTTGGAGCTCTGACACCACTGCTCTGTGAACGCTGCACCCTGCTAGATCTTTGGGATGCTGTGTAACTGGGAACCCTCTCTATAGTAGGAACAGCGCCCTCATAGTGGCGTCTCTAGTAATCTATCTCCCGCTGGGCCTCTCACCCAGATTTGTAGTATCTATCCAAAACATCTCTATGAGATACATCATGTACACTGTCAATAAATGAACGGACCTCAGCTCAAGCGTGTCACTCTTGAGACTCAGCTGTTATAACCTGAGCCTCTAAAGTAGTGGCATGTGCATCGGATAGGGCAAGTTGGGCCTGAAGGTCCTAAACTTGCTGGGTCAGGTGCTCCACCTCTAAAGGATCATCATCTATCCCGCCCATTTCCACATCCATGTCACCCTCCTCATCCTAGCCTCCCAAACCTCCACTCTATCTCACTAACTCCTCCTCACTCTCTGAGCTCTCCCCAGTGTTGCTCCTACTGTGGCCACTCCCATCTGAGGACCCTGTCTCTGCACTCTGCTTGTCTAGAGCCTCCACATCTACATCAGCAAGCTCGACATCCACCTCCTCAATCTCCACCCTATCCTCAACTTGGGGACCAAAAACTATTATTATCCGCCTATGTACTCTACGCACCAACTAGGGTGTGTACTCCTCTGCAGCCTCCTCCTCCTCCAAGATAGCTCCTAGACCAACTCTGGCCTGTCCCCCACTCCGGCCACCAATCCTCACTGCACCTCTGGCACCCCTGGGACAAGGATCATCTCCCCCATCAT
>MU225200.1:1893321-1904345 GCA_018584345.1 Thuja plicata
ATGAATTAAATACTCATTTATCTTCAAAGAGATAACTCCAATTACATCACATGGGTTACTCCACCCATCTCTCCAGTCCACATGGGTAACTTCACCCACCTCTTCAGTTCAAAAGGGTAACTCATAAATAGCTCTTCAGTTAACCAAACCCTATCTCCTCTTTACCAAATGAAGAGGTGGAGTTTACTGAGGACCTCTCCTGTTCCTTTTGATCTCAACTATTCATCTCCCCATCTCTGGGATTGATCTCAATCGTTCATTTCATCACCAATTCCTATATAATAAACCCTTCATAACCATTTGAAGGATCCCAGATTTCAAGCTCTCATGCACCATTACTCTGTCAGTTTGGTTCTAACATTCAAGTCATCTTGCGGTCACACACACACATTTCAATTATCAAATTCTCGATGCTTCTCAAGTCATAGATGTTTCCCCGCCAATACTGAGCATCAAGAATAGCGTTTTGGAAGGAGTAGAGAGAGACAATAGAAGCTTCAAGCATCGTGGAGTTTGCATTCATTTGTCTTCCTTTCTCTTGCTTGTACATTTTATTGCTCACGTTTCTATTATTCGTTTAGTAGTCATTGTATACTTGATTCGCATTCATTTGTGAACCTTTGCTACTAACCCTCACCTTTGGAAAGCTATGGGAACCGGAAAGAGAGGCGTACAGTATATAACTTTCATCTAATTGAAGACCTTAAAGGATTTAAGTTTCATTATTTGAAAAAGACTTACAAACGCAAGTAGAGGTATTAATAAAATGACATATTTCACATTCTAGAACCCATGGAGAAATTTTTCCAACATTTAAATTAGCCAGAGCTAGACATTTGATATCCTATTGGTATCACAATAATTGTAAATATTATACTTGTACTTTACATACCTCTTTTCTTTATTTTGAACATATTTCCAAGGTTTTTTGATGATGTACCTCGTATGGTCCTTAAAGCTAACTAAAACTCAAGTGATTTCACTAATGTTATCTCTTTAAATAAAACCCAATGCCTTACAAATCCTTCCAATGGAAAATTTATTGTTCAACCTTGAAAGAAATAACAACTCTATATCTCAAAAGCATCACATAACATAAGATGTTGTCACTCACTTCGTTAACCATTGGTAAGATATCCATGATCTATCCATTTTGAACATTGCTCCTTCAATGTTAGTATTATATATCACTAAGGCATATTGCAATGTCAATCTTACCTTTAATATAGTTTTTTTTAGAGAATTATTAAATTATCTTACATGCACTATGTAACTATTACAGGGTCTAATCATAAATAGAATTCCTATATCATCATAATCAAGGAAAGTAATCTTAAGTAGCATTGAATTAAGAAACATTAAGTACATCTAAAGGTGGATATCACATACCATAATATCTCCTTACCGAGTTAGAGTTTGAGAGGCACTACATCCTCCCCCTTTATGGGTCAACTTACTCCTGGAAGTCACGATGGATAAGAAGGAAACACATCACACATTAGTTTTGAAATGTCCTTTTACGAACATCACTAAGATGCTTACTCCTTGGATCTATATAATGATACAACAAAAAAAAATCCTCATTGGAATGGGAAAGAACAAATCCTCATATTAATAGGTATATATATAGTACATAATTGTAATTACCTCATGTAGTACCCTTACCAATTGCTATGTTTTCAACCTGCTCCATTACACATGGGTACTAGTTTTCCCTTCAAGTTAGTATACAAGAACAAACTAAGCATTTTCAATATACTCAATAATATAGAGCAATTTATTATGCAAAAGTTAGTCATGAACACTCTAAAATGTAATTTTCCTATTAACCTTCATTTTCATCCTTAAGCATAACCTTTACGAGCAATTTTCTACTCATTTTATTTGCAATATTGCATATATGGTTCATAATGAACAATAATTTACACTATGCTCTCATTAACCCGCATATAGAAGGTACATCCCCTCTTATAATACCACTCAAAATTCCAACACTTGGTCATAGTTTAAGAAAAGCATACAAATCCATTCACTTAATTTCCTCAAAATCACCATGATTTCATCTTGATAACAAGAAGGATAAATTAGCTTAATCACCTAAATTATATTAGAATCACAATCATTTATACTAGGTTTATCATCCCAAGGGAAACTTTTCATGTTAAAACTTTCAATTTTTTTTCTATTTAATCAACACAAATGACATTCAAAACTAATTAAACATGGTAACATACATGCTAACAAGCATATGAATCTATTTCTATCTCTATGATGCAATAGTAAACATGGGTAGATATGCATTTACACAATCACACAATATTCCACCTCATCGGGAGTACACATCACAACACAAGGCTCGGGAGTGGCTCATGCCATCATGCTCCAAGGTACAAAATATTGATCTCATTCAAATCCATAATCCATAGTCCATAACTGTACATGATCCATAATCCATGATACATACCTCACTTAGTGGCTTGATGGTGTTGGGGACACAAACATATATGGCACTCGCACACATAAGGAGACCCACCCCCCATACAAGTCCATGTGATCTACCCCTTGTTTATGTAAGGTGTTTAGCCTCTAAGGGATAATCACCACTCTAAGGTAGGTAGTGGATACTAGCTGCATAACAGCCTCACGTACCCCCATACTTAAGGGTTCCCTGTGTCTTCTTCCTCATATACACTAACCAAGTCTACCTCCTACATCCTTGGTGGGTAATCACATTACTACACATGGCCAACATTCAAATTACACCAACGAAAACTAGTTTAGCCACCAAATTAATAATTAAAAGGAAACAAGTTGCCAATTTCAACAATAAATAACATAATTCCAGGTACCAAAACATTAATCCAATATAAGACAAGTTTTTTTTCCCCAAAACATTGTGGCTAAACCATCCCAATAAAAGATAAACAAGTTGTTGACCCACACAAGCAAATAAAAATTATCATGAAATTACACAATACATCACTATGTGACTATATATAGTCACCTCATGAGGAAGGAGGGAACAATGTCTGTCTATCACAATAGACCATCATGTGGTGACCCAATGGCCCACTATCCACATTGCATTATGTTTTCACCTTAGAAACACCCCACATAAGGTGGCACAGAATGAGTACATCAACACACCTAGCATGACAATACACAAGGCGGAGAAGGCACGCACTAGTTGTATGTCACATGGCAATGCTCCTCGCGGAGAAGGCACATGTAGTACACACCCCGCATAGTGATATCTCTCATAGATCATCACCGTAGCTATAGGTATACATGGCTACGGCCTACCCATATGCCTACCACATCTAAATAACCAAGCATCCATGGGTGCCCCTCTCTAAGCATGAAAGCATCTCCAAATCGCTCTACATCAAGTAGGAATACATAACATACATATACTACACCTTCATGTAACAATGTATGTGGAATCATGTCCTCGAGCTCAGTTTGCTACCATCATCAACACGGCATCATCACCTCACACTGTGTCGAAACATCAGTAGGGTGTGGCATCATACCTATTGCATCATGTCGTAACATGTGCAAATATGGTATCCATCACTACATGGGTAAAAATATCCCTCCACATGTTGGACCATGTAGAAATGTATATATCCATAAATCATATATATGGTCACTGAGTACTGGTATGGTGTTCAACAATTTTGAGGGTTTTCTAAGAACTTATGAACCACATGGCTGGGTCCATCATAAGGGGAAGTATTGATTTACCTCCTCCCTTGGGTAGTATAAGCTAAGGTCGCTTCGCACCGCCATTACACATGCACCATCCTTTCTACTCAAGGAAGTGGTAATGCTAATAATATACTACCCCTTCACATACTGAGCTATAGGGAAAGGTATTGATTACTTTACCCATAGAGTAGTTGAATTTAAGTTTGCTTCATGCCACCATTATTCATACACCAGTAATTCTACCCGAGGGATTGGTAACAATTACTATCCCTTGAATAATATGCAACCCACAGGTTGGCACTCAGTAGAGAAACAAATAAGCAAGCAACATATAAGTGGTATGGTTCTTCCATACCTTTAAACCAAAACATAACTTCCATTTATGGGTGCTCGATTACAACACCCCACGGCACACAAAGCAATTACTGGTTCTACACAACACCCAACGTAAGCACTGATACTGGTTTTGCCACATTCGCAAGGGGTATAAAGTAACATCATGTATTATCCACTTTTAATCATAGTTCTCATTGTCTTTCCATAACTCACAACATTCAATGACATGTAATTATTTCCAATTTCACTTTCACATGAGTATGTGCCAACATGCTATTTACACATCTCAATGTCATCTTTTCTCATTTCATGAGATAATGATATCTACCAACAAGATTACTTAAACTGCTAAAAATAATAATAATGATACCTTATGTTAGTCTTTAATTTCATCAAAATTAATTGAAGAAATACCCATTTTGTCCTAATTAAGGAGAAAGAAAATAACTTGTACTACATATATCTATTAGTCACATAAGACATTCATAACTAAGCATCATAGGGCAATCTAATTTTCACAAAATTACGATCATGTAGGATGAAGCATCTTCTTTTTAAGTAACATAACATTCTCATTTCATTCAAAATACATATCTAACTCTAACCATGTCAAGAAAAAACAATTTCCACACCACAAGAACATGGTCAGATTATACACAATACATCAAACATAATTGCAGCAACAAAACATATTCATGCAATATTTTATGAAGCTTGTAAATGTTGTTGCCTCTTTTACCCTTACATAGGCCTAGAATCACAACATAATTGCATATAATCATGAAAAACGAAGTATACACAACGTAAATTTAGTAACCACTACCAGCTAACGTTTCACATAACATAAGCAACAAGATTATCTAGAGATACCAGTACTGAAACATGGCTCTGATACCAGATGTAATGCCCAACTTTTAAAAACTTGATTGGACATCACACAAACTATTTAATCTACTCCATCATAACTAATATGCACTTATTTTAATAGATAAAATGACTCACTACATTAATTAGGGCAGCATAAGGTTATTCTTCTTGTTATGTTCTTTTTTAACTAAAAATTGCAATGACAATGCATCTACTTTGAACAATAACGTTTATTACAATGTTCAAATAAAAAACATGACTTGCACTTGAATACCTGAGTATCTTGTCATGGTTCTATTTTGTGCTCTTATCCCAAATGCCTGTGCATGCATAGAAGGCTACACAACTAGATGTATAATATAATATTTATTGGTAGTTAGATACATGTCATAAGGATAATTCCCATATCGATATATATTTGATAGCTAAATAATGAAGTAGTTACATGAGAACATGACAAGGGAAAGGAGTGTATATGACATGAAGAAAGAGTAAACTGATCTTATTCCAAATCTATTTAAAGACAAGTCCTAAGGGACTGACCTAATGCCTCGGGGGCTCATCATTGATGGCCTTGCCTACGTAATTCGCAGAGACATTGTAGTTCAACTATAACTTTAAATCCAGTCTTTTATAGAATGGTGAAAATGGGTATGCAACCCTTTCTATGGACTAGATCCCTAGACAATTACTCGTGTTGGGTGTCTCCAACATTGGTGAAAGAGGCGTGAATCTTGCTTGGTTTAATTGATAACTTGGCAATGTTTTCATCAATTTAGGTAGAATAGTATACCATCATTTCTAATCTTACTACATCCAATAATGCCAATGCAACTCTTAAGCAAATGAGGATTGACCTATTTATAGTTATTCATATCTATGACCACCCTACCCTTCACGGTCCCAAAACTCAGAATACTTAAGCAATCATCCTAAAAATCCTACTTAAGGAGCCATAACACATAAACAATTAAATTAGTCTCATAATATATTAATTTCTAGGAACACTCAATTTTATAACTCAATTTGCATTTCTATTTTTTTCATTAGCGCATAAAAAAAAATTAACTAGTTATTGACACGAACTAATAAAATAGTTTAGTTTTTGTAACTTCCTTACAAGTTCCTAAGATGACAAGGAACATCTATTTATAATTCTATTGGAGAAATTCATTGAATAAAAAAAACTAAACTTACAAACAACATAACCCTATATGCAATCACCTTGATGATAGTTAAATTAACAATAAAACTTATACCTGAAATTAGATAACAATAAGACTTGATTAACAAATAGAAAAGAATAGCATACAACATAAATCTAAAGGAGCACTTATATTTCAATTCCTAAATGTGTCTTCAATAATAACTGAGAAACTAATTAAATTTATTTTTTTTAATTTCCATCCACGATGCAGTATTACTAATTACCAATTAGAATGTAAACTCTAACTAGTAAAAGGAAATGTAATTTCAAGAAAATACAATGCATACACAAGGTAACATTATTTCTATTCACTAACCTAAGGATCAAGCATATCTTTAATATTTTTTTGCATTTTAATCTATGATCGACTTTGTCTTGCAAATAAACACTAATTTTCTTTACCTAAGGTATAGTTCACTACCAATACTGGGGTAAGGCTTAATCAACAAAGTTTGATGTTCTATTCTTTGGATAATCAAAAGACATTATTTGGGTTATCTCAAGAGTGCAACATTATAGTAACCAATCTTGTTTCTCAATCCAATTTGTTAACATCTCATCATTTAACCTTACTTTCTTCAAGGGAGAACTAGAATGAAGAATATTTATTACATTCTTATTTGGAAAAGTGGTTCTAGAATCAAAACATATACTACAAATAATCAAGGGAAACCAGTCATATTGCACCACATACTTTTTTTTATATTAATATTATTATTATTTTTATTATCCTTAAATGGAACCACTCTACAAGAAACGTTACCATGCTATTTTCAATACATTCAAGCATGTTTTCAATTATCTCGAGAGTATTTAAAATTTCAAGTAGCTATGGATTCAGTCTACTATTAGATTTAGCTTTAGAGATATGATATAGCTTATTCTTTTGAAAATCCTTCTCCCATTACTTTCTACATCAATACCCCAAGCCTATAAATCAAAATTAGTCTTATTCAAACAAGAATATATATATATAAAATAATTGGAGGGAAGGAAATGGAGGGGAGGAGATGGAGGTTGCAAAACCAGAGGATTGCAGATAAACAATTGCAGGGTAGAAGAGGAAAAGGAAACGGGTTTGATCATTCGAAGGATGTTATTGTAGATACAGAAGTGTTGGAGATTGATTTTCCAGAGGATATCAAATCGGATGCTGATCTTTGGAGTAAACTGGTAATTATCGGGCGGTTTGTTGGAGCAAGATATTCCAGAATGAGGATTAGGGAATGGGTGAAGACAAATTGGAGCAGTGAAACGATACTAAAATTTATTCCCAAAGGTTTTTTTGTGGTTGTTTTCAATAATGAAGAAGTCAGGAATGATACTATGAATAAACATAATTGTTTTTTTGATTCGAACCCTCTTTACCTACAAGAATGGCAACTGAATTTTGATCCGTCTATTATGGGTGTTTATGAGCATCTGGTGTGGATCAGACTTTATAATCTCCCAATCGAATATTGGGGAGAACTGAGCCTAGAATTTATCAGGTGCTCTCTGGGAACTCTGATTGAAATAGATGAAGAGATTATAGAAAATGATTCGTATCTATATGCGCGAATCAAGTTAGCGGCGGTCAAAAAGATTCCAAGCATTATTTGCCTCAAAGTGGGAGATAGTTGTTGGAAACAGCAAGTAGAAGTGGAAGAAGTGAAATCTAATGACCGGCGCTCTGATACCAGAGGATTTGATCTGAGAGTTAGAGATCATATCTCTAAACCAACAAAAGTCTGGATCAAGAAAGATACTCAAAAATCAGTTACAAAAATCATTTCTGCAGATATGGGGTCTGTTCAGAAACCAGATGACAACGTTAATACCGTGGGTTCTGGAGAATTGGGAGAATGTTCGGAACTAGGTATTATGAAATCCTCAAAGGAGAAGGACGTGCTACTAGAAGTGTCTCTTAAAAAACAAATTTACTCAGACACAGAGATTGAGTACGACCAAAATTTAGAAGAAAACATGGATTTTGATGAACTGGATATTGTGGATCCTAGGATTATTAGCCAATTGGTTAACAATGTAATGGGTAAATCCAAAGGTGGCAGGGGAAGAAGGACTAACAAGCAGAAGAGAGAAGATAGAGCATCTGAAAAAGGTATGATTAATGTTTTTGAATTTTTGAGAAAAGCCAAGGGAGCAGGAGCCTCCCTTGGTAAGAGATGAAAATAACTACATGGAATGTCAGGGGCCTCTCGGCCCCTTACAAGAGGTGCTTGGTAAAATAGGCGCTTCAAAAGGTTGAGAATGACATCATTCTTATTCAAGAGACCAAATTAAATCTGGATAAAGCTCTTATTTTTCTACACTTCTGTAATAAGTGGGAAGGATGTTTCCATAAAGCATGTGGTTCTTCGGGAGGCCTTGGAATATTGTGGGACCAAAAACTCATCAAGATGTCAAACATTGTCACAAGTCCTAATTGGATGTATGAAACTGTAACGAGCCTACCCAAAAATGAAATCTTTCATATTTTTAATATTTACAGTCCTATCAAAATAGCAGATAAATTAAAAGTTTGGATGGAAGTTTCGGCCAAGTTGGATAACATAGATGGTGAAAAAACAATTATAGGAGGACATTTCAATGCTCTTTTGGATCCAGAAGAGAAAACAGGGGGGTTATGGATGTCTAATCAGATCATGGAAAACTTCTGAGATTTTGTGTACAATAATCACTTGACCGACATGGTCCCTTCAAATGGTATGTTCACTTGGACTAATCACCGAGAGAAATTTACTAGAAACTCTGAAAGATTAGATAGATTTCTATTTGGATCATTTTGGATAGAATCTTCAATCGGTATTGAAACAAGCATTCTCCCCATGTCTCTATCTGATCATTATCTAGTTCAATTCTACATCAAAGAAGTTTTCCAGGACAGAAAAGGTAGTTTTAGATTTCAAGGGATGTGGTGGAGAGATAAGGATTTTCTCCCGCAGGTGAAAAGGCGGTGGTTAGATAGTGATATTTTTTTAGGAACTCCTAGTTTCTGTTTCGTGAAGAGAATTAAAATTATGAAGGATAATATCAAAGTTTGGAATAAACAATCTTTAAAAAATGTATTTGAGGAAAGAAACAGAGTAGAATCTGAAATTGAGGCGCTCAATTCACATATCATAACTACAGGCATGTCAAATGAGGATTATTTATTAGAAAAGTCTCTCAAAAGTGAATTGGCGGAGATTCTCCTCAAAGAAGAATTTTATTGGAAGGAGCGGTCGAGAGACCATTGGATTAAAGAAGGTGACTCTAATACTAAATTCTTTCATGCTTCAGTTAAGACAAAGAGAGCCATGAATGGTATACATCGCATTCAAGACTCAAGTGGCATATGGCAGGAAGAATCTGAGGTTATTGAAGGCATTGCAGTTGAACACTTCAAAAAATTGCTTGGAGAATCTAGGGAGAATAATTGGGGAGTAGAATTTGAAATCCTAGAAGTCATCCCAAAGTTGGTTACAGAATCAGATAACTTAGATTTGATGAGAACTTTTTCTCTTCAAGAGATCAAGAAGGCAGTTTTCGACAATCCAACTGACAAAGTCCCTGGGCCGGATGGAATCCCTTCTGAATTTTACCATAAGTGTTGAAAATTTATGGGAGAGGAGATCCTTAAGGTGGTAGAAGACTTCAGGAAACATGGCAGATTTGTAAAAGAAATTAACAATACAGTTATTGTATTAATTCCTAAAAAGCAAAGTTGTGAATCAATGGCACATTTCAGACCAATATCACTATGTAATTCCATTTATAAAATTTTGTCTAAAGCAATGGCAAACAGATTGAATCCTATGTTGAATAGATTTATATCAGCAGAACAGCACGGATTTGTTCCAGGAAGGGAAATTGTGGATAGCATCATTTTGGCAGGAGAAGCTATTCACTCAATTAAAGTTGATAAATGTCCAAGTATGATTGTCAAATTAGATGTGAATAAGGCATATGAAAAGGTTAGTTGGCCCTTTATACTGAAAGTTCTGTCTCATTTTGGTTTTGATCGTAAGTGGATTAAGTGTATTTCCCATTGTTTGTCATCTGTTCATTTTTCTATTTTGGTAAATGGCTCATTGAATGGCTTTGTTCAAGCTACTAATGGTTTAAGACAAGGAGATCCCCTCACTAATAAATTTTACCTTAAATTTCAACGAGAATTAGTCAAATTTTCTACGACATTTGGTCGAATAAGAGACTAAAACTGTCGTCGATCTTTTTTCATCGCATTTTCTACATGGTAAATAATAGTCAAATTTCGACCCCGTAACTGGTCGAATTATCGACTGCAACAATCCCTTGTAACAAGAAGAATAAGACGTCGCTTAATTGGTGTAAACGTCAAAATTGAGACCATTGTGTCATCAAATTATCCACCTAAATTCATCGAATTGAGCATCGCAGGTATAGCATCCTGGTCGATTTAGTTCATTTTGTCATCGAATTATCCACCAAAATTCGTCGCAGGAACCATCGATTTTATAGCATCCTAGTCGAATGCAGTGTTGTGTAAACGTCAAAATTGAGACCATTGTGTCGTCAAATTATCCACCTAAATTTGTCGAAGGGAGCGTCGTAGGTATAGCATCCTGGTCAATTTAGTTCATTTTGTCATCGAATTATCCACCAAAATTCATCGCAGGAACCGTCGATTGTATAGTATCATGGTCGAATGCAGTACTGTGTAAAGGATGAAATTTTGACCAATACTAACTTTTGTTTAAAAAAAAATGTGATGAGGATGGAACAAGGGATCGACAAAGTAATCTTCAAATCATCAATTAAAGTTAAAGAATCACATGCTAGTATACAAGTCTCCCATTGGGTGGCTTGGTGCTTTAATTTACGCACCCTTAAGAATCACATGGTGTTTACTGACTTATTTGAGTAATTGGAAAGTTGGTGT
>MU225201.1:21177-32340 GCA_018584345.1 Thuja plicata
CCTAAATCCTAGGTTGTGCTTGTCTTTAATTTTCTAAAATGACCACATTGTTAGGTGTGCGTGTTCAAAACTTCTTCCTAACCAAAAGTCACTTGTTTAAACCTTCAATTATTCTAGCTAAACTCATTTGTCAAAACTTGATTAAATCATTGTCCAAATTTTCAACCCTATAAACATAGGAATCTCAAAACCTTGCAACTTTGTTTCAACCCTTCATACATAGGTTTTCCTTAGGTTTCCTCATTTGTATCCTCCATCCTAGCGTCTAGTATTTCATATTATCCCTTTGGTCATTATCTTAATACCTTCTTTAATGTCCCTTACACCTTATTTACTCATTCATTTCACTTGTCTTAGTTTATGACCTTAGGTTTCATTTAGAACCTTTTCCTTGTTACTATTTTGTCATAATATTTTTTCGACTTATCATATGCCTTAGTCATCATGCATTTAGTCCTTACCCCTTGCTTTCATTTAGGTCCTTTACCTCTACATTTTCATAACCTTGTACTTATCATATTGTCATTTTTGGTATTTTTGCTAGACCATCATTTTGAAAGTTCCATTCCATCCCATTTGTCACATTTGATTTGCATTATCCAAACACCTTAGAGTTATCAGGAACCCCACATCTCTTTTAGATTACATTTATCTTCCACCCTTTTCAATAATATTAAGGTATATTCCTTGGGCACATTTCATATAGGTCTATACTCATGGTTGAAACAAGGTCCCAAGCTACTAGGAGATGAGAAAATTCCTCATGACCCTTCATGGACAATTTTAACTTGAAACTATTTAATCCCACACAACTCTCGTATTAAGATACTAATAGGGAATCACCCATAGTGTTACACATGGATCTATCTGGAGCACTAGAAGAAATTGAATTTGGAAATGATCCTCAACTTTGAGAAATGGAATAGAGATCTCATCTTAGATGTTGAACCTAACCATGGTAACACTCAACACAAATCACCTCCCAACCATAAAAAAGAGTCCCATACCCACCTTCAATCTCAATCATCTAAATATTTGGAATAATTATTGGAGGACATGATCCTTTGATGGAAAAAATCATGATCTATCCCAGGTTTACAAAGGATTTTGACACATTGATGTTTAGTGACTCTATTACATATGTCCTCCACCTTCTAGATAAAATAGAATTAGCTCTGAGCTCAAAACAAAATCAAGAACCCCCTCGTCAGCAAAATATCATAAGAATAACACAACAAAAGTTGGCCTCAAAAGCTACCTCCAATCCTTTTATTAATCAACCATCATAATCATATCAAAGGGATACCCAAATAAATACCTACACAATGACATTTGGGGCTAAAACACATCCTCTAGCTTGGATTGATACATTTTGGGATACTGACACCAATTCATCAAAGGTTTCCCAAACAAATCAACATCCAACAGAACACAATATCTTTACCACAAGTATTCCATTTATTCCTCCTATGGAGTCAAATGTTAATTTCCAAAAAAGTCTCCCACTTTCACATCATACCCTTTGGATGCTTCTCCAAAAGGGTCAAATGAGGATTTTCCCAAATTGTGAATACCTATATCAAAAGTTTCATTTTCAAATGTGGTGACAAGTATGCCCTTTGGTGGATCACAATTAAATTTAGATTAAATATCACAAATAAATCAAAAGAAAAAGAAATGTCAATATGCAACTTGTGATGAATCCCTTGGAATTTTAAATTGTGGACGAAAATTGAAAAGATACCAATCAAACACCACTCAAAACCCTTTATTTTGACCCATGATACATCATTATACATGGCCTCAATATCAATCCCAATAACCACAAGTCTTTCCATAAGTTGGACAATCACATGAAGCGACATGATGGATTTATTTTACCCAACAACCCCAAGTGACACATGAGAAATATGTTCCCTATCAAGAATAAGCCTCACCAATAATGCACATCGGCAATAAGGACCACGATTTAAATTATTTTCTCAACCTAAGGTCCAAAATCAATCACACCATCAACAATATGATCCTTCAATGAAATATTTCCCTTTGTATCTACCATATCCACCAATTGGGAAACAAACTAATCCTAGACCACAATATCAATTTCCCCACACCCAAATAAATATTGATGTAGTCAATCTCAAAATTCGTTAGCCACAAGTTCACCAAGGATGCTTGTCTCAGATCGCCATGATCAAAATCCATTTGGAGGCACAACTTATCAACAAAGGAATATACCAGACACGAATGATAGGCCCAAAAAACCATCACCTTCATATGACTAGCTAAAGTCAAGGAATTGACACGACAAGTTGAGGCATTAAAAATTAAGGATACTAAGAAGGGGATATGCAAAGCAAGATTCATGGCCAAATCACTTTGCAAAATATTTATATATGCCTCTATTCTTGCCAAATTTTGAAGTACCCAAATTTGAGAAATACAAAGGAAGGTCAAGCCCTCAAGATCCTATTAGGGAATTTTACGCTTCATGCATAGAACTTAAAGATGAGGACATGTATCTCATGTGACTCTTACCTGGGAGTCTTGTTGGACAAGCCTTGTAATAGTATTCCCACTTACTGGGAAACATTAAATCTTGGAAAGGATGAAGAGTACATGCTTATACTAAGGGGGGTGAATCAGTATAACAACTTATTTTACTGATTTAAAATTTGTCCATCACAATTGCATCAATTACTAAATTTAACAATCATGCACATAAGAAAACAATAACACAATGTTTAAGTGGAAACCCAATTCGGGAGAGAACCACAACAAATAATTACTTTTATATATTTCTTCTTTTAGAATGTTTGTAGGAACCAACCTACTAGAGGCACCAACCTTTAAATTTATGAACACCAACTCAATGGAAGCACCAACTCCCACAACTTGTAGGCACTGACCCACTGGAAGCACCAACCCCCACTTCACATAAATCTATTTTTCTACCTAGACAATGTTGTTATCTCAATTGATGACGGATTCTATTTTTCTCCACAAATATGAATGCTTTTCCTTCCTCAATTTGTTGTTATTATAGTCACAGATCTTTCTTCTATAATTTGATATATTTATATAAATAACATATCAATAGGTTTGATTATATATATTATTCATCCATTGCCAGCACACTTTTCTCTATATGTATAAGAGATAGGCTTGAAATGAACATTCGCCACATGCTCTTTTCAAATGCTTTACGTTTATAATTTACACCAAGTATCTCCTTATAGTTGTGTGTATATCAAATTTTCATGATAGAGATGTACATACCTTTTTCTTATACTCTACTCAATGCTTTTATTCACACGTCATCATGTATAATCCTAAAAAGTAAGCACTTTGTGTTCATTTTGGACCATTTTTAGATGACTTTAGTGTGTTTCTAATCTTAGGAACTCACATTACACCTAATTGCAAACATAATTTAAATTAAGGTCCTACCTTCTCCTTCAATCTTCCTCAAAAATCTAAGTTATCTCTAATCTCTATGCATAATTTCCCATTTATCCATCCATTCACATAATTCATTTCCCTCTTAGGCCCCATTTTATCTTGAAATTCAAATCAATCGTCGGGATTAACTACAGATTCTAATGCCAGACCATCGGATCTCCCGTGACCCATTTTTTGGGATCATTAAAAATCCTTTAAGGTATATGTCAAACTAAGTTCGACCTATACCCCAAAAAGATAATTTTGAGTAGGCTCCGGGGCCAATGCAAAGGTGTTTTATTTTCCCTCTCAGTGTAGTCGTCCTTTGCGAATTTGGACTCTAAAATCACTATAAAAGGAGACCTGTTCCCCTCATTTTTGCATCTAGTTCCAAGCAATCATCCACTCTCAATCAATCCATCCAAAAGCAAGTTATTGTGCATTCAAGGAGTTCAAGCAAGCAAGCATTCATTGAAGGCATTCATCCATCAAGCATTTATGCATTTACTTCCATAGATCTAGCTTCTTTCTCCATAGGAGGCAAAGGAGTTGGCCATCAAGGGAGGAGATCTACATTCATCCATTCAAGTCTTCCTCTTCTTGCTCTTCAATTCAACATTGAGGGGAATTACAAAATCGACTACATGAGGTTTTATCTTACATGATTTCCTTTTGGTTTTTTGTGTTGATTCCAAGCTATTGCATCAACATATTTGATCACATACTAAGCATAATTGCATCTACATGGTATGATATATTCCATTGTTAGATTTAATCTCTACTACATGATAGCATTTCCTTTATTTCAATTTAATATTAATTCCTAAACAGGGGCTTGACCAAGGCAAGCCCCTCCTAAAAAAAACCCTTTCTTGTGTGCAGGTGCAGGTGATGGAGCTATGAATTCGGATTTGCGAAATTGCAGAACCAAACACAGATACAGAACAAAATTCTACAATTTTAGCACCCTAGGGTATAGGTCAAAACAAATTCAACGTATACTTGGTATAGGTCGAAACTGATTCGACATGTACCTCAAAATTGACCTGTTCCTGGAGCTCCAAAAATTTCACAGTTGGAAGATACATTCTTCAGGGCCCCGGATCTGGAACAGTTTCCATTTTCAACATATTCTGATAGGGTTTCTATAGATCTAAATTTTCCTCTTCTATTATCCCTCAAAGTGAGTACATCATCATCCTTAGTCCTTCATAGCACATACTTTGATACATTAGATATGATATCTTGTTGTTTATCATTGCATAAGTGTTTGCTTTACTTTATTTTGCATATACACTACATTTTTGTTCGTACATGGAAAGACCCTAAAATCACATCCTTTAGCTAGATCTTGCATTTGCACCCCTTCATCCTTTTGGGTTGTGCAAATCATATTTGGCCTAAGGATCACATTTTAGGGACCTTCCAATGTATGTGTAAAGTGGAGGTATATCATTGATCACCATTTTACATTATACATTTTGGTGAACTCGACTCATAACCTTTCTATTTTGATTTGGGGGTTAAATTTCCTTTTCTATCTAGATCTACTTTATTAAATTGTATGCATCTAGTTAGATATCTTTTGCATTACCTTTAAATCATTGTGTGATCTCCTTTGCATCTTCACTTTGTATGAATACGTTCACCATTATACATTTTGGTGAGCCCAACTTACGACATTTCCAGTTTTGTTCTTGGGTTTAGATTGCATAGTTAAATCTTTTTTTCATGCATTGATTTTTTTATGAATCTCTTCCTTTGTGTCATAGTAGATTCTTATCCCATTCTTATTTTGAGTCTTAGTTGTGCATTTTGTAACATGGAAATCTCTAAATTAGATTAGTATGCAATCACTTATGTCATCACATTTCTTCTTACCTCTCTACCAAACACATGGAGTGAATAATAGCTTCTAGCATTTCATTATGCTTTTCTTCCTTCATGGTATTCTTACAAATAGCATAATGAGTTTAACTAATATAATCCTTCCCTACAAATAGATTTGGTCTTTTGCTTGCATATTTAGCTTTGCTTCTCTATATGGAAACTCTGACTTAGAGGAATTTTTGTAAGATTTGCTACTCTCCACATGATCTTTGAAATCTATGCACTTGAAATTAGTTTTTGAAGAGGATTGTTCTTGACTGCTACTACAACTTCCTATCAAATCAGAAATATGACTGCACACTTGTCTAATTAGTTTACCGTCACTTTCAAATCTTGTCAACCTCCTCCTCATCTTAACTATTTCTTCTTGAAGGGCTTGACATTCATTTAGTTTCAATTCCAACATTCCTCAAGTTGAACCTTCAAAATGCTGATTAATTGTTTTGAATCTTTTGCTTTACTAATCAGATCCTCCTTTTCTTTCATAATCTGATCTTTCTCTTTCTCAATTGTTTTGACCTTATCTAAAGTATAATGTAATTCTTTCCCAAGATTACTTTTGATCATACTTATTTCATTGTCTTCTTCATGCTCAATAGCCATGAATAATATGTCTCCTTCTCCATTAGAACTCTTAGAGTCACTTTATGACACAGTAGTATGATGGCTCCTTTTATTACACTTGAATTCAAGTTCTTTTACCCCATCATTACAATGATAGATGTTTATGAGTTTATTCCAAACTTCCTTAGAGGATTTACAATGCATTGCCTTGATAGATGTACCTCTTTGGTCAAGCAACTCAAGGTGACATGCCTTGCTCTATTATTTGTCTCAAAATCATTTCAACATCAGCATCTATAGGAAAATTGCTAGGAAAATTATACTCGTTAACAACAGAACTCCACACATCAACACCTAGAGACAACAAATACGTTTGCATCTTTATTGTCCAAAACTCATAATCAAAACCGTCAAACAAGGGACCTTCTGAGCCACATGGACTATCTTGAGCCATAACTGAAAAGTATTCCTCAACCAAGACATGCCTAAGGTTGTCAGACCAATTACAAGGCACTTGGCTCTGATACCACTTGTTGGAATACAAAGATAACTGAGAGGGGGGGGGGGGGGTGAATAAGTGCTCTATTAAAATTTTAAGAGAGATATTTTCTCAACAAGTGACCTTTAGTTTAGCATAGGATATATGTGCAGCAAATGATATAGGAACATAAACAACATAGCATAAGGCAAAGCATAAATATACATATAGACCACTTGACACAGTTTTATAGTGGAAAACCCCTAAGGGTAAAAAAAAACACTTTATGAATCATTTTTATTATGCCTCACTAGCAAAAATGATGCCTCGCATAGAAAACATTAGGAAGGTAATGCCTCACATAGCCAAATTGCCTCACTAGAAAAAACTTTGCCTCACACATAGCATCTTACAGAAGCACCTGCTTCCTAATCATACAAACATGAGAATTCAATATAGAGGGACACTTTGTTTCCATACATTGCATTTGACATAAAACAACACCTCAGAGATCCTTGACATACTACTCAATACACAAATAATCAATTCTTTGAGAAATTTTCATCCACTGCTCTGCATACCCTAATCGTCAAAATATTTGCATACTCTTTACAAAACTACATCTGAACAACTTATTAGTCAATACAATTATCATGTAATCAAACCCCCTTTATGTTGATATAAACAATGTACTGAAACCATTGAAAATCATTCTGAAAATAATGAAGATAGGAACCCCTCATTGATAAGATGTATACTAAAACCTTACTGATAAAGTTTAAACATTAAACCCTCACTCAATCAATTTGTGCTATGAACATTCTTCTCATATTACCAACTATTTCACATTATCATTTTCAAGTTAGAAATGACATGAACACTTTTATAGATACAAACTTCAGAATTAAAACTTTTACTATCACTGTTTGAAAAAAACCCTCGTTTTGTACATAATAGTGTAATCAACATCTTCTTCAAATCGACATCTCTTCACACACTATCACCTCTTTCACAAATCGTACAAACCTTTATCATTTCATTGTGAATGAAATTTGTCTTCCTTCATCTCTCTGCACTTGTCATTCAAACATGCCTCTTTACAGTAGATTTGGTTTTTGCAATCAGTTCGGGTACCGATTTAATAACCAAAACCTCATTTTCAATCATCAATGTTATCAAAAAATGTTCTCATAATACCATTCTTCATCTACAACCTCTCCACATCATTCGATCACGCTTTTATATGAAAATAGTCTCGGTTTCCACAGTTAGATTGGTTACCAAAACCGCAATTTGCCATTCCCATTTGATAACTTCCACCTTATTCCCCAAAAGCATTCTCAATAGACTCAATTCGTTGTCAATAAAAAATCCTTTGTTTTTCATACATGATATCAAAACTAAGATTAGACACTCGATAACAGAAGTACTTTTTAACTGTCCATTAAAACAAATGTATAACCCGTTTTATAAATATGTGTTGTGTTATGATTATAAACCCATTTTAAGGAATTCAATATGAACACCGATTATTGAATATGTGTTCATTTTTAAGTGCCTAATTTCCACTTCTTACTATCACTTCATCCTTTACTATTTATGCAGATTATTTCTTAGTATGTTGTCGCCATTCCCAGAGTTCCTGTCGCCACACATAAAGCTCCTGTCTCCCGAGTGACAGGAAGCAAGTTGTACTTAAAAATATTACCAGAAGCACACATTCTTGGATATATGACATAGAAAATGCTAAAAATATTACCAGAAGCACACATTCTTGGATATATGACATAGAAAATGCTGGTATGATCAGACCATTACTTCTGAGAACAAAGAGCTCCATAGTATTCATAAGTTTGTCCTGCAAATATTATTGTTACTATGTGATGAATATAATTACCAGTGACTCAAGATTTTATACTTTATACATTGTCACAACTGATCAATTTTGTATGTGTCTCCTTGTATACGTATCTTTTCAGAAGATCATACCTTATACTCAAAAGCAAATATGTTATCAAAACATAACATTAACAAAGACTTTGTTGATTGTTGCTTGACTGATTAACAGATTATCATTGACATCAATGACAAAACCAAAGGCATTAACATAATGAACACATGGAAGGATAGGTGGCTCTCTTGGGCAGGAAGAATTTTCATGCTAAAATAAGTTATCCCATCCATTCCCATCTATCTTCTTTCCTATCTTTCTTTAACTGTTAGAGCCAATGCATCATTAGTTCAAAAAAATGAGAAATTTTCTTTGCCAAGGGTTTTCTTAAAAGGATAAAGTTGCCCTTATTGCTTGGTACAAGATCTGCAAGCCTATAAATTTTGGTGGGGTTGGTCTAAGGGATTAGAATTGGAAAAACGTGGCATTAGGGGCCAAACTTGTTTGGAGAATGCTTAGGGAGCTAGATTTAAATGGGCAAGAATACTTGAGGCTAAATATTTAAATTCCAATGATCCTAAAGAAGTTGTCAAGGTGGATAACCCCCCTAAGGGGTCAAAAGTTTGGAATTTTATGATAAAGTGCAGACATGTCATTGTTGATCAGGTATCTTAGGACATACATGATGGTGCATCTACCATATTTTGGGAAAATTCCTAGGGAGGATACCCGAGCTTGGACAACAAGCTTTCAATGGAGCAAACCAAAGCCTTTCCTCAAACAACATTGGGGAAATAATGTCTGAGACTATGTGGTTTTCTATAGTGAAGACCCTTCTTTGGGATAGAAATGGAAATATGTCTTGGATCTGCCCCTTCGTACAAAAGAACTTGCATTACTTGCATTAAAAAATTGAGTTGCAACCCGTCCACATCATCATTGATGCTACCTGAATTAGGAATAGATTATATTTTGGAGGCCAAAAATGGTTTAAAATAACACAAATATGAATGAAGTATTTCACCACAGTGTTCATGATAGAAAGGGATTTGCATTGACTATTTGAATACAAAAAGTTGACACCCCATTTCCAAACTATAGCAAAAATAAAATGTGTCCCTTTTAGAAACACTTAATAGCTTATCTATATTGTTTGTTAAAATTTGTCAATTAGCAAAACATAATGTTGATTATTAGAATATTATTAAGCTTAGAAAAGTGGTTTTTAGAAGGGATCTGGACATACTGGTTTGGTTGGGTTCTAAAAATGGATTATATAATGCCAAAGATGGGCATAATACCATTGCAGTATTGAAGAGCATGGAAAGGACCGATATTCCCACTCAGTTGTGTCGAGGCAAGCATTGTGTGCCCAAAGCAGGGATCTTTGTGTGGGCAAATATCGAGAAGAAAATACTAATGGCTGAGAGATTTCGAAAGATGGGGTTTGGTGGCCCTTCATGGTGTGTGTTATGTAGAAAGAATGAAGAGATCGCTGATAATCTACTCCTTTGAGTGTCAGAGATGGAAGTGTGCCAAACTAGGTTGAATAATTGTTTTACCAAATGACATAAAGACTCTATTTAAATGTTGGCCAAAAGGCCATGGATGAGCCTTCTGAGTCATCTTTGGGTCATTTGCCCATCTTTCCTAATATGGGAGATATGTAGGGAACGTAATAGGTGACTTTTTGACAATAGTGAAAGGTCTATTGACTCCTTCAAAAATAAAGTTGAAGTTGTGATAGTGGAGGTCATGAATAGCAGAATAAGTGCCAGTAGTAAGCAAAATGGTAAGTTTACTTACTGGGATGGTCAAATGAGACTTAGATGGCATGGGATCTAAGTTCCACCACACAACGAAACTAAGGTAGTAGATTCCTCCTAGGGAAGAAAGCGGGCTAGGTAGCAAAAACCAGATTTTGGATGGTTCAAACTAAATTTCGATAGGGCTTCCAAGGAAATCCTAGACCCTCAAGGGCAAGATGCATAATTTGAATGTGGGATGGGGACATAGTTAGAAAATTGGCCATTCTTCTAGATGAGGACACAAATAATGTGGCATAATTTGATGCACTCATTCATGGACTTTTATTTGTAAGGATTTGGAGATAAAAATGATGGAAATGAAGGTGACTCTGCTTTGGTTATCAATGCAATAAGGCTACGATCGACTCCTAACTGGAAATTAAGGGCTTTACTACAAAGAGCTATGGAATTGATATAAATATTTTGAGGCCTATGCAGTCAACATTGTCTATAAGGAAGATAATAAGGAGGCATATGATATGGCCAACATGGCTGCGAACGAGATTGAATTCAGTTGTATAGGTTCAAGATAATGCTTACTCCAATCTTTCTTCATAGTTTAGCAGTAATTGTTGGTGGCAAGTGATCACTTAGTTCGTTGGCTAGGGAGTGATGCTGAGTTGGAAATCCCCATCAAATTCCTACTTGGACAGTGAGGTCATCAAGTCTAGATGAATATGGCCACATCAGACAATAATTGGGCCCACTCCCCAAGTTGTTATTTTGGCGGTGGGCTTGACAACTTGGAGCACGCAGCCGATCCTGCTGTAAGTTGAGAGGATGGATTGTCCCTTCCTACGAGGTCTAGAATTTGATGGTTGTATTGGTCGTTTTTGCACTTTTGAGCCGTATAGGGGAGAGGACCCGGAAGTTGAGCACCCTAACTTCGCGGTTCTCAAAATCCTACATGGAAATTTCAAATCACTCCCATTTTTTTACAGCAGCGTACTTGGCAAGTCTCCTGCTTATAACTAAGGTTTCAGGGCCACATCATCAAATACGATGCCACATCAGCATGCTTTTTGCCAATGTGTCCAAAACAGCCCAAAAAAAAAGTGAGACCAATCGTAGTGCATTAGGGACCCCCATAC
>MU225201.1:60593-72012 GCA_018584345.1 Thuja plicata
TTGAAATATTAAAATTAAATGCCCATTTAATGATTAAAATCGTTTGGCACCCAAAGTGAAATTAAATGAAATAATTACAAGCAAAATTGTAATTAAGAGGATTAGGGTACGATTTGCAAGAACGATAAATGGCGTTGAGTTTGGAGAGAGGAATATTGATTACTATTTTGCTATTTTGACATTGGGAAATTGAAGGGGTTTGCTCTGGAGACTAGGGTTTTCAGCTACCATTGGAGGACGTGGTTGCTTCAAAGTTCACCATCTGAACTGATGAAATATTCAGTGATATTTGGTTTCAGGGAGACTTCATTCAGAGGTCTTATTTGCATCTAATTGTGCAAAATTGGAGAATAAATTCACGAATAATTATTGCAGATTTATTGAAGAATTTTTGGTGATTAACAAGTACGGTACGGACTGCTACATTACCGCCGTACGGATTGCTACAGTACCGCCGTGCAGACTGCTACATTGCCGCATGAACAGTGTCGCTGTACGGACTGCTACAGTGCTGTGTGAACAGTAAAAAATAAAAAAATTAAAATTTGCAGTTTGCAGATTTTCATCTACTGGGACAGCAAAAATCAGGTTTTATTCTTACATTGTTATGAATTGTTTTTTTCAGGCATATTGGCCTTAGAACAGAATAAACATTCTCCTTGATAGTCTCATAAATTAATTCCAGCAGTAGTCTTATTGTTTCAGAATTATTTTAAGCATAGGAGTTTATTTCAGAATTGTATCATTGCTCATTACTACCAAAAACACAAAAAAATCCATAAACATTCAAAAACCAAAACAAATTCAAATCAATTGCATTCAAAAGAAACAATCAGCAAAGGAGAGCCAAGTTGGGTTCTTACACAGAAGCAGCTCTCTATGTCATGTAGTGCTCGGAGAGCTCCATCGTGGTGACTACCTATCTATGGCTAAGGAGGTCGCCAGGCAGCCATCATCTCCTCAGTTTCTACCTGTGGCCATCCCTTTGTGGTAAAGCATCTGATGAATTCCTGGTGACATTCCTCCTTCATAAATCTCAAAAGCCTTTCCGCTGCATGTACTACCACCATGTCTTGTCCGATGTCTATTTCCTTGGTAACTACTCCCATCTGAGCCATAAAACGAGCCATTTCCTCCAACAGGCGGCCATATTTCTGAAGGGTACGCGTGGGATCCTGAGAGTCAAGCATGTCCAACCATAGCACAATGTCTTTTTCTCCCACTTCTTCCCTCACTAGCGGTACAACTAGGGTTATGGGCATTTGCGTCACCTCCACCTGGTACTCATCTGCCTCCTCTGGTCTTCCTTTGGTGGTTTTTGTCATCATACTTGCAACCCCTTGCATCCGGGGACTCTACAGGTGCCTCCACGAGTACTCCAAGTAACTGCAACCGGTTATCTATAGAAGCATGTATATCCCCTTCCTCGCTCACTGGCAATGCCTGATTGTAATGTCCCCTCTTGAGTGACAATTTAGTTAATAAATAAAATTTGCTAAGTCAAGATTCTCCTAGACTTGGCAATTATTAAAATAAAATGGGGCATTGGGTTTCTGAATTCACTTAAGTGAGGCCCTATTTTTCAGTCATCGATGGGGCATTGAAGTTGCCAATATAACTCGTGATAGCTGTCCATGATGAGATTTAATCCTTTTAAGGAAAATCTTATTTTCCAGATCAGATTGCCTAAAATCTAGGCCTTTGGAGGTGTATCTTATTTTCCAGATCAGATCGCCTAAAATCAAGGCCTTTGGAGGTGTACACAGCTTTTTGGGTTTGGATTCTTTTTAAGGAGCGATTAAGGAGTTGCCAAGGGATATGATTGAGTTTTTTTTGTCTTTATTATTGTTCTCTGCAAGAAGTGTGAAGTCTTTCCAAGACGAAACCCTTGAATTGCCAAACTTGGACGCCAACCCAAGTTGTTCTCATCTATTAGTTTGACCAGTGCATAGGGCTACTAAAGAACCACAACAGCTACAGACGGTGATTTCATTGATGAATTCGCAGACTTGTACATTTAAACGCCACAATCTGTAGGGTGGATTATTGTGGTAATGATTAATACAGTTGTTTATTATTCAGAATCTCAGTTCATACTTGTAAAGGTGGCAAATGGTTGGTGTTGTTGGAAGTCTGAGAAATAAAATGATATTCAGAATTAAGAGTGGTGATTGAAGCTTTTCTTGCTCCTATTCTTTCATTGTAACCCCCATCCTCCGTCTGCAATAAATTGGTAATTCAAAATTAGCTTCTCAATTTATATGTTTCCAATATCCTAGCATTTGTAAGAAGTTCTCAATTTGATGAAGCTGAAACGTTTAATTTATCATTCAATGTTCATTTTGGCTTTATGTAAATTATGAAAACACTTATCTTCTGGTGAGGATTACTAGCAAGGTCAGTGGTATCAGAGCTACAAACCCTGCCAGCTTGTGGGTATTTTACTTGCAGGTTTTCTTTTTATGTGCATGTCAAAGAGTGTCCTTTGCATGTCAAAATCTATGTTGCTTTTTGGTTCCTAATCGAATGCATGCTGGTATAAAGTGGTTCTATGTATCCCAGAGGGTTTGAACCACACAAATATAACACAAGTGGGTCAGGGCAACAAGAAGACGCTGAAATTAACCCAGCTGAAGCTGAAATGGGTGAAAGAAGAGATGGCAGCCCACAAAGGGAACTGAATAATCAACTAAATGATTTTCTGACAGTTTTTGCTCAACAACAAAAAATGATGCAACAATTCCAAGATTGAATGATCACAGCTATGGGACAAATGAGAGTTGGACGTTCGAGGTCGGATAGGTCTAGTAGTCGACACAACAGAAGTGAGGCCGGACATGAGAACCAAGACAGAGTAGCCTCTAACATTGTAAGAACAGCAGATACAAGGTCTGATCGACCATCGTGTCCCACCTTTTTACCTCATCCAGTTGAAAGAGAACCAATTCTTGAAGTTGAGGTAGAAGAGACGCACATCACCGATGATATCAAGGTGGATCGAGATGAATATATGCAACTTCCAACAGATGTAAGACAACTGATGAATTCAAATCAGTTCATGAACCAGCGTAAGGACAAAGCTAGGAACCGTCTGGAAGGGCAAGACAAGAGACCTAGAGGGCCAGTTAGACAGGGCTTCCAACCAATGGAGTACCAAGATGCCTTTAATAAAATAATATTCCAACGTTTGATGGAACTGGAGAATCATCAGCAAGATCATGGGTTCATAAGTCGGATACTTTCTTGGCTCTCAAGCCCATGGAAGAGGAAAAGGCAATACAGTTCGCTACCATGCATTTGGAAGGGGTAGCATATGACTGGTGGCAGCACGGTCTCATGTCCAAGGATCATACTATTGTTCTGTAATGAGCCCAACCTGGCTCTTTCTCAATTTCTCTAATGAATTCTAATTTCTTTACCAATAGGAGAATTAGCGTGGCCTTTGCATTTAAATTTCATCAATCATGCTATATTAAATGCATAAAAAATAAATACTATATCACATGCTGTCATCAATTTGTCCCATTCGAAACTTATTATTTAACCTTTAAGAAAATTACAAGACAACATTAAGTGGCACCTGGTCACGCTATTGGTACCTCATGTGCTTTTGGAAATGAATGCCAAATCACTGATAGCCCACATTGACTCTGAAGAGTGTATGCCAATGCCTTGTCTCCAATGCGATTAGGAATCAATCACCCGCGACAGCAATAGGACAACACTAATACCCGCGGCTGTGTTAGGAATTTTTACCACCTTACGCGTTGGCTGTGAAGGTCATGCGTGATTGCTTCCACCCGCAACTGTGCTCACATGACACGCGATATATATAGACCTGCGGCTTAACCTTGCAGCGCTGGCGTTAAAGAATGTGGCCCAGCTATCACCCAAGGCGTAAGTGTATGCCTCTACGCTGGACAAGACATTCCCCAATATCATACGCAGCTCAGTAGAGATGCCTAGCTGCCTCTCAAATTAACTTGCTCCAGCCACAACGACCTCTTATGCAGATCTCAATTCAACTCACTTCCAGTCCAGATTTCAGAACTCTCTCCAATTCGTATACAACAACACGAAGGAGGAAAATTGAATGCAATCGATTATACAACAACAATCGATTGATGATTAGCTCAAGAAGAATCAGTCTTCGAGAAAATAATTTGACCCTTATACTTCAGCAAGGGCACAGATTTCAAAATACCAGGAACAATTCCCAATGCCAATTTTATAAAATATATATTCGATGCCCAGCACTAAGAATGACTGTATTTATAACTCCTCGTAGCCATAGTTTCCAAAAAGGATATATCAGTTAACCAGTCTCCGGAATAGCAACTTCCAAATTATTATAATAATAAAGTATTATTATAATAATATGACTTTATCATTAATTAATAACATATCGTTATTAATTAACATTAATTAATTAACCAATATGCATTTCCAGTGATAAACCTGCATCCACTACTGATCCTGCCAGACTGACGAAGCCATCCACTGCATTGCCACAAATAGCAGCTACCAAAAATAGACTTACTATAAATAGTAAGTCCCCAACCAAGGAACATGAACAGACTGAACATTGTCAGGAAAACTGACCACTGCCGAAACTGCCCTGCCAGAAATGGAAACTGACCAGACTGACTTACTAAAAATAGTAAGTCCAGACTTACTAAAAATAGCAAGTCTGCCAACTGGGACCCTCAAAACCCGGCATCAGCTCACGAGGGCCACAATGATGTGCCGACCAAGCTACTGCCAATACCTACTAAAAAAAGGGTCATCACATGTTCAGTCTTACGAAGAATTTGTCGCTAGGTTGATTACACGTTTTGACTGGAAGGACATGGAGGTCTATTACCGGGAATTAGCTCAGTTGAAACAAGTAGGACAGATGGAATCATACATCAATGAGTTCCAAAACATTTCAGTGATGGTTCCTGATATGCTCAGAAAAGAGTCACAATGCTATTTGTTGAAGGTCTAAGTGACAAACTTAAAGGATTGGTTAAAGCACATAGGCCCAATTCTTTACATGATGCTATTGGACTAGCAATGGATTTAGAAATTACAACACCCTATCAGCCTCAGAAGAAAGATTTCAGCCCATGGAAATCTGTAATGTCCCTTGGAAATTTAAGTTCAATTTTTATTTAGATTTATCTCAATTCTTATATCCTAAGTTGAATTGGCAAGAAAAATGCATTGATTTCCATAAATATATGATATAAGTAGGGACAATCATCCATTTGTATTTAATTTCATATGTTATTTATATTTCTTGTTGCTAAGCTTGATCCTCTATTACTTTGTTATAAGGAAAGAGGGGGTCTAAATACAATCCAAGGAGCTTAGAGACCACCTGATAGATTCCCTCAAAGTTTACAGATTCAAGCCCTTATCCTATCTTGGGGCTATGCCGCTAGGCGCTCAGGGTCGCTAATCCCTACCCTATCTTGGGAACTATCCTTTTGGGATTTAGACCGCCATTCCTTGAGTTGCTTCAGCCTTCCTTCTTTATTACTAAAGTAATAACGAAGATCTTAGTATTACTTCTATTACTTTGTATTTATATATATATATATATAATATATTTCTAATTATTATTACAGATATATATTCATTATATCTCTATATTTCTTAATATATATTTATTATCAATCACCTCCATATTTTATTTATATATATATCTTCATGGACTATTAATATATTTATTATAATATTAAATTATAATATTCAATATTTATTATATATTTATTGTAATGGTTATTCCTTAACCATGATCTAGTTCTGTTATATGATATATCCAATCTATATTTGTTCTCTGATCCTTTCTTTGTAACCAGTGTGAGACTATTTATATAGTCTAATCTTCCATTCGATAAGCACCCATTTTATTATGAATGACCTTCAACTAGTTATCGTTGTTTCTTTCATGTAAAATTTGAAAGGAATAGAATGTATGGGTATAAGTGTGCATATATATAAATTGATATTCTCGATATCTTCCGAATATGAGTGTGATAGTGATACTTATCTTAAGTTTGTAAATTGATGGTTGCTTCTATTATTACTTAATGAATACGTAAATGCCATTAATACCATTGGGACTATTAAGACCTTGAAGACTTATTCAAACCCTTATCTGATATAATATAGGGGATTGGATAATAGCTAGTGTCATCTACATACTCATCGATGAGGATAGAGATCATAGTGATCGTCCCCTTAACAGGTTGCAGATAATCGACATATTGCTGACCCTTGAATACTACCATTCATCAACATTAATATTTGGTATGAAAGTCAGTGTTTGGTTACCGGAATTGGGCTGGAATTGGGTGCAGAGCTTCCGCTTTTTTGCAAAATCCTCTGTTTGGTTTGCTAAAATGCAATTCGGGGTTTGGACATTAAAATCTGGTTTTGGCACCAAAATGGGCGGCACTATCTTCCCACCCAATAGGTGGAATTTGAAATCATCTTCTGGGTTTTGTAAATCACCTTCCCTCACATGTGACCATAGGCTGGACAGGGAAGACGAGTGCCAAAGGATTAAAGATCTGGTATGTACTCACATTATTACCTTGATTAATAAGCTGGTCTCTGTAAATGAATTTGCAGGGAGGATACGTAGCAGTATCGAGAAGTATAGGCGATGTAGAAATGAAGGAGTTGATATTAGCGGAACGAGAGATGAAGAAGCTCACCATTACACCTGACTGTGAGTTTCTCATATTGGCATCCGATGGCTTGTGGCACAAGGTAACCTCCTTTCTTACCCATTTCCTTACTCAACCGATTGTTTTCATTTCTAACTTCTCTTCGGTTGCCAATCATAAATAATTTTGTGGGTTTCTTTATGGGTTTCTTGTTCAGATGAACAATCAAGAGGCAGTGGACGCGGCAAGGGGTTTTGGTGCAGAGAAAGTGAGAAGCGGGGAAGGGTTAAGGGAGGCATGCAGGAAGGTTGTGGATGTTGTCGTCGGCAGAGGAAGCAAGGATGATGTGACTGTCATGATTGTGGACCTCAATCACTTTTGCACATGATTCTTTCATTTGTTGAAACCTAACAAATGGACGAATACCGACGAGGCAATTTTAAATCGATACTCCCATTAGAAATAGCTGGCAGACGAAGGTGAAATCCACTGTCGTCATCTATTACGCTGTCGTTGTGGCTACTTCTCAGTTCCAATTCTAATTTCGAAATTGACAACCAAACGCAAAAGATGGATTGTCTCAGTCATCTTCCAAATCAACCAAACGGTCCAAACTATCTTTCGAATACACAAAACCGGAATTTCAAAACCTTATTTTGAAATAATCAGGTTTTGAGTCAAATTCTAATTCCTCAGCCAAACGGGGCCTTATCTGATATAATATAAGGGATTGGATAATAGCTAGCGTCATCTACATACTCCATCGATGAGGATAGAGATCATAGTGGTCGTCCCCTTAACAGGTTGTAGATAATCGACATATTGCTGACCCTTGAATACTACCATTCATCAACATTAATATTTGGTATGAAAGTCAGAGTTGAACTTACCATTCACTGATCTTCTACTCACTGATAAGAACTTGTCTCCTTCAATAATTATCTCCATAAATTCCTATACATCCCCCTTGATGATATTTGATCCCCCATCTTCGCTATACACGGTGTTTGCGTCGTTTACTTAGGAGACGTGACTGATGACATTAATATTTGTAAAGTGATAATTATATAAAGTCCCGTCATTTGTAATATTTGTAAAGTGATGATAATAAAGTCCTGTCGGTGGTAGTTATTTTGACTTCCATATGTCATTTGAAAGGTTGACCATTTCATTTGGTTGTTTGTTTATATTTTTATTTATTTATGTTTATTAATAGTGTGCTGTATATATCGTTAATATATTATATATTTGTATATATTGATTAAATTATATTTGTATATATTATTTATATATATTATCATCTTGATTAACATTATATTATATTGTATATTTATATTTATATATATTATATATATTTGTTTGAAACATTATTGGTAGAGCTTCAATCTGAGCCTTGAAAAAAATTTGTTTGCCATAGTGGTTTTGATCCTTTTCAATTTTTATGGCTTTCTGTTATGGTTTTTAGGGCTTAGGGTTTTAGGGTTTCTTCAATTTGTAGTTCATTTTATGCTAAACCCTAAGTTTGTTCTATTTTGACGTTACTTTTCGGGTCTTAAGTGAAATAAGTTATGGGTTGTTTCGTCATTGGAAGGGGGCCATGTTCTTTCATTAGGTTTAGTATTATTTTTGGCTGCCCCTTTTACTTTTTCCTAGGTCTAATTTTCTTGCTTAATGTTCCCGTGGCTATATTCTTAATGAACAACTTGAGGGTATCGGTGTCGTTCTAGGCGGGTCCCCTTTACTTTACTAGCGAAGTTCTACATGTTAGCTTTTCATTGGTCCCCGCAATGCCATGAAGACCTTTTCCTGAGTAATTTATTGATCACGGCATCACGGGAGGATGCCATCTGTTATATTCTGATTGGCCGAAGGAAACATTGGAAAAGTCTTATTATTGTATGCCGATTGCTCTTGGGTTAAAGTTCAAACAACTAAAGGTGCATCTTTTTGCACGTGAAGAAATTGAACAAGATGTTTTAAAGTTGAGGATAAAGGTGCTTGAAAGTTAACGATCGGGGTTAATACTGTGTTATAATGGGCGATCAAACTGAGATCAAATCCAACGGCTCTCGTGATCCCGCGATCAGGAGATGCAAGGAAGTTAGGCATTGTGGCAATGCAAGATGCTGCCACGTGTCCATGTCGAGCCAAAGCAAGTTGACGATGGGGCCAAACGGATGAGTTGTAAGGTTATGAGGTGGATTTTCTTCGCAAGTCAATTGCTGGGCATGTTTGCCATGTAGGAAGTCAATATCAGATTGACTAATGAGAATCATTCGATGGGCCAGCATGGAGAAGATCGACGGCTAGATTTCAAACTTGTTTCAGACTTGATTAGAATTGTTTTTTGGCTTGAATGAACAATTACTGGCGGATGGGACTTGAAGGTTTCGTTTCAGATCGAATAAAGGTTGATTTTATTGCCATTTTCATTCACTAAAGCTTTCAAGGACGTGCAAAATTCATCTCCAGAGCCAAAGAGGACCGAAGTGAGCTGTTTCATTGAAAAATTGGGGTTTTCTGTGTGATAAACCTCTGGCAACCAATTTTGGCATTATGCAGCGGTTATCTTTTTGGAGTACGAGCTTACAACAGCCATGGGCCCAAATCAATATCTTCATCAGCAAATGCAAAGCAGGAAAAGTACAAGGAATATTTTGTTAAGGAAAAAGGCTTTTTGCCTTTTCTGAGTGAGGTTTGTTGTAACAAGTCACAAACGATCCAATGGATTGATGACATGTGTCTTCTCTGGCCCGAAGCTTGTTTGCTCCCTTGTTTCTATAAAAGTGAATTCAAGGCCAGGAGCAAGGGTTCCAAATCTCTTATGTCTAGAATGTCGGTTCCAGTAAGAGTCTAGGTGAATATGAGCAAATTGTAAAATCATTTACAGAGCAAATAGATGATGAATTTAGTGTCAAGTTTTGTGAAGGTCTTGAGTAAATGAGTTGTAAAATTGGTGTATGACAGAAATAGCAGTTGAATTTAATAGAAATACAATTCAAATCCATTTCTCTCCAATTGTACAATTCTATTATATTTTGAATCAAATGAATCAAGGGGTTTTCTCATTTAGTGCATTGTTGTGGTGTATATAATTTCTCGCTCATGCTTTGATCTAATTCGTCAATTAAATGCTTGAATAGAATTACAGATTTATAGAGTTTGTGCTGATAAGCAGTCTGGGTTAGAGTTATTGTTGAGAAGTATTGTAAGGCAGTATTTTCTCAGATCTCATGCTATTAGTGAAAGTCTGTCATATGTTATTTTATTTCTTACGAATTCAAGTTCCCAATGGAATAAGGCACTAATCATAGCTTGTATTGGTTTTATTGTCAGTTTGGTGTTCAAATTCATTTGAGTCTTGTCATAAAATTGTTAAATCACATAGTATCTTTTCATTTTATGTATTGTTGTTATATGTTGTTACTATCTCATGCTCCAATTGATTGTGAGGATCACTGAGGAATTAGTCATTCCTGAGCATTCTCCCTCTCTTGAGCCTCTATATGAGACTATCTGCTGTGTTTTTAATTTCATTTACAAGTATGCTACAAAGATTGTAAATACATTAAGGGATCACCCTCCCGGGTTTTGCAAAGCCCAAAGTGCAGAAGGGTTTGAGATATCCTTGTTAGTCGGTCCAAGTCCAGAAGATTATTGAGAATTGGAGTCGGCTTCTCCAAAGGTAATTGAATGATCAACTTGATTACTATTCATTAGTGTAAACCCTTTTAGGAACCAACAATTATAGCATAACATTTATCATATTTATAACTGGCAGCGAGGCTCTATCCAGGATGCTTTTGGGGTAAGGATATTAAAATAGCTAAGTTCAATGGATCTAAGAGGCTTTATAGGTTCTTGTTGAGCGGGCAATGAACGCACTTGCACGCACGTGGGTAATCGAGGATGAAGGCTCTTAGCTCAATTCATGGTTTCTTCCATTTTGAGTGCATCTCCTAGTTGTTTGATAGGCGAAAGTGGAATTGATCAAAGAATCTTGGTTCCAAACGAGTTGTATCCTTGAAATGTTCAGGAACATTTCTTTTTGGGGATGCGAGATGTTGTGAGGTTTTCACACCATCGCCCCATTGCAAATGGGGACCCCCCTTTTTTGCTTTAGCGGTAGGAGTGGCGGTCTTTGGCAGTGGCTTTTTTTTAAGCCTCTAAGTGAGAGACTTGAGCTTGAGGATTTGAGGTTTGTCTTGCCTTCAAACGGTGTTTTTCAACACCATGGGTGGATTTGGATCATTTTGGTGAGATTGAGAAATTTCGTTGTCTTCCACCCTTAGTGGCCTCTTCCTTGGCTTGAGGTTGGTTTTTTGATGGTGATTTGGATTTTGAATGACGATAGATCAACTTCGATTTTGGTTTTTTCAAAATTGGAGATAATTTTTGCGATTTTCAAATTTTTGGACATAAATGATAATGATTTGCAAGATCGAAATTTTGGCTAAGTCTAGTAATTTTCTGAGAATGGCGATTTTGCAAATCCAAATTAAAGATTTGGATTGAGGGATTAGATTGGGAGATTAGAGTAGGAGAGAAGTTAGATTAGAGTAGGTTAGCCAAGGGAGAGACTTGATCAAATGTTGTTATGATGCTATTGAAGTAATGGAATTCATTGTTGGTTCATCATGGTGAATTACTTAATATTGCTTTGAAGTGTTGCATGGTTTCTTCAATCTTTACTTGGAGTAGATTTCATTTCATGTTGTTAGAAGTAGCTTAGTTGGATGAAAGCAATTGTGGATGTT
>MU225201.1:72148-105924 GCA_018584345.1 Thuja plicata
GTTTGCATCCATTGATGGGATTGGAGAGGAGATATTGATTTGAAAACCATTCGAGTATTCCTTAGAAGCTTGCACTAGGTGAAGTTGAGGTCGCTGATAAGATTTCACTTGGTAGAGTCCAAGTCATTTATGATTCCTTGCATTCCTAGTTAGAAGTAGAAGTAGAAGTTAAGCATAAGTTTAAGTTGAAGTTGAAGAGTTGGAAAAGCAAAACTATATTTTCATTACACATTGTAAAGCCAAATCTTTAGAAGTGCAAGTAAGTTGATATCCAATGAATGAATAGCGTAAGTCCCCTTAAGTGATTAACAACAAATCACATTATTTCACTGAGCGAGTTTCCACAATTGAAAGGAACCTTGAAGTCATTTCATGATCTTACTTTGCAAGCTTAGCATGAGAGATGACCTTATATCAAGAGAGCATTGAGTAGTTGATGTTTCATCTCGAGACATTGGGTATTTGATTTTGCATGTTGTAGTGGAACAAAACTCACATCAACATGTCACTAGCGGCGTCTTGTAACATTCATTTTCAAAACAAGTTCCGAGGTATTCCAAATTGAATATTTTGTCCACTAGAGGTGCAGGTCCCATCCCTTTATAACTTTCATCAACATACATGCCTTCGTACTTCTGGTACCATACTGCTTCTTCGCTATTCACAATCGGGGGTCCTGCCAGGTTTGGTATCACTTTCCATAATGCATTTGACCTGGGTTGGTACGAGGCTTCTTGCCCTTCCGTCGCACACTTCTGGATGAGTTTATCTACATACCCATCTCCTTCCAAGATTGACAGGTCATCTGTCTTTATCACCATCTTCAAGCATGGTCCAAGGGTAGCTCCATACTCCTCTAGATCGATCTCCTCCAAGTCTTCCTCACAGACCTTTCCCTCGGCTGCTCGCATCTTCTTGTGTTGTTCTTCAACCTCTTCGTCAATGTCGTAGGCCACAAAGCCTTCTCTTCTCCCTTCGTAGGGCGCCTTCCATTTCCAGTATCCATTAATCCTCACCCACAGAGTTGGTGGTCTGAATAGTGCATTCGTGAGGTGCTTATGCACTCAGGGTACTGCAATTCCCCCCACATGCTTCCAAACAAGTCATTCCTCCGAGGCCATCATGGGCTTGGCCTAGTCCAAGTTTGGCCTATATGGTTCTTCCATGATTTTGGGTCTTCCTCAATCTCCTTATCACGGCCAATCGTCCAGTCTCCCTTAGTGGCGTATCCCAGCATGTTGATTGCTACAGTGTGCGTTTTCCTCTCCTGGGGGATTTTCAACTTGGACCCGTTTACTGGTTCCTTAACAGGTCTGTCGTCTAGGGTGGTAAGTTTTACAGCTCCATTGTTTCCCACCTCTCTTACTTTATAAGGTCCGAGCCAACAAACTTTGAACTTGTTGGGTTTAATTTCGTTACGACTGTGATATTTTAAAACTAACCGTCCTGGACGGAAGTTCATTCGCCGAAGGTGTTTGTCGTGCTAAAATTTCCTCCGTCGTTGAGCCACCTTCGTAGCCCATTGTGCTATCATCTGTCATTCCTCCAACTTCAACAAGTTAAACAATCGTTCCTTTAGGCTTTCCGTATCTCCAAGTTGGTTTTCTACTACCACTCTCAGGCTTGGTACAATATATTTTGTAGGCACCACGACCTCTTGTCCGTACATGAGTTGGAAGGGTGTGTGCCCTGTTGTCACCTTGTAGGTGGTCCGGTACGCCCAAAGTACCGCAGGAAGTCTTTATTCCCAATCCCCATGTTCCACTCTGCAAGTCTTATACAAGATTGACACCAACACTTTATTCGTAGATTCAGCTTGCCCATTTGCCTGAGGGTAGTACGGGCTTAACAAGTTGTGGAATATTCGACATTTTGTTGTCATGCTCTAAATTACCTGGTTCACAAAATGCACTCCTCGGTCACTCGTGATGGATATCGGTATACCAAATCGTGTCACGATCTGCTCATAGAGGATTCGAGTTGTGCTAAGTGCAGTGTTATCTGGAAGTGCCTTGGCCTCTGCCCACTTTGTCAAATACTCAGTGGCTACCACTATATACTTGCATCGACGAGCGACACTCATCTTCAGAAGTCCGACAAAGTCCAACCCCCATCTTTCCAACAACTCATGGGGCTGTGAGGGAAACGATGGAATGAAGTCTCTCTTCAAGGGCTTACCCGCCCTCTGGCAAGTGTCACATCCAAGCACCCACTCCCAGGCATCAGTGTGCAAGGTTGGCCATGCTGCTGGCATCAAGCCCCATGTGCCCTCGTGCGAGCCCTTCATGAGACTTCTTCAGTACACTCAGAATTTCATCCTCCATGACACACCTGCGCAGCACGTGGCCGAGTCCCATCTTGTACAACAACCCGCTTATGGGTTGGAATGTTTTACTTTTCAACTCCTTCAATACACTCGAAATTTCTTCCTCCATGACACTTGCATAGCACGTGGTCGAGTCCCATCTTGTACAACAACCCGCTTATGAGTTGGAATGTTTTACTTTTCAACGCCAACTTTCTTCTTTCACTTGGTGGCATGTCCCGGGGAAACGTAGAAGTGGACAAATATTGACCGATATGCTCGTACCAGGAAGGCAGGGTTGCTATCTGGAACATATGAGCATCTGGAAAGTCTTTGATCACGCCTTTGTCGGGTTCTCCTAATTTTATTCTTGACAGTTGATCTGCAATAACATGGCTTTTTTCGGGTCGTACTATAATTGTGAATATGAATTCCTGAAGTAGGAGCACCCACGGATTTACCCTTCCTTGTATGATCGGCTTGCTTACTAAGTACATCAATGCTTAGTGATCCACGTAGATCACCAACAAGGATCACCTTCGAGTCATCCTCCTTCCCCAAGTTCACCTTCTATATGCTTGGTTCCTCATATTTCACTACCTTATCCCTTTCAAATCGATGGGCCGAGGTATCATCCACCCTTGCCACGCCTTCCTTGTATTCATCGTACTCTGGAGGGTAGGTGTCCTCTTCTACTTCAACCTCCAGAACCTCCAGCATGTTGTAGCCTGGATGGAAAACTTCATAATCCTCCATTTGCAGTGGAACAGTCCATTGAGGAAACTTGTTTTGTCCTCCGAACAATTCCCCAGTCTCAGTACCCCTTTGTCGTCAGGTTCCATCCCTCCTTCCATGTCGAATTCTCCTCCTTCCGACTCGGAGTCTCATGCCAACTCTTGGCTTACCACTTGGTTCTGTAGATCAATGACATACTTTTTCCCATCACTCTCAATAGAGAGCGTGTTCTTTTTCCAATTGTGATCGGCCTTTGTTGTGATGAGCCAACCCCTGCCAAGGAGAGCATCATACCCCTTCTTTTCTAGTGAGATGACCACAAAGTCAAGAAAGAATTATTGGGTCCCAATGGCTACCTTCTGGGCCAGCAGTGTTCCAATTGGTTTAATGACGTGCCGGTCGACACCTACCAAATGGAATGTTGGTGGCCAGAGTGTTAGCTTTCCCAGGGCCTTCCATGTTTCCTTTGGTAATACATTTACGCCAGATCCACCGTCCACAATGGTGTTGGTCAGTTTGCGCCCCATAATTTCCATCTCGACCACTGCCAGAGTCCTCCCAACACCGACTACCAATAACATTTGATCTATGGTACCATTGGTGGAGCTTTCCTTCTGTGCCTCAATTGTTCGACCACTTTTACTAAACTTGCCATTATCTTGGCCACCATTGTTGTTATCACCCACATTGATGATTGCCACCTTTAGTTGTGGTAATGTCTCCAATAGGTCTGTCACCCATACTGGTATGGTGGCTTGCAACGAGAACTTTCTCTTTAGTGCGTGTGACTTCTATCATTTTTACTCCCTTTTATCTGGGACAGTCAGTGTCCTGGTGGTTGCCTGGACCACACCATTTGCACAACATGCTTCCGCCACCTTGCTCGCTCTGACAGTCCATCGCGAAGTGGCCCCACTCATTGCATCTTCAGCATTGTATCATGGGTCGCCCCTTCGCGTCGTACTGGACGCAGCTTCTTAGCGTGTTATTGTTGTTGTTATTGTTGCTTCCTCGTCAGTTGTTATGGTACCCACCCGGCAAGGCATTAGAATTTGTAGGTCTCGGTGATGTGGTAGGTGTTGTTGCCTGTTCTCCTTGGGTAAAGAGCACTTAAGTGCTCCTTGCCTCTAGGTTGTACAGGCACTCCTTAATGGAGTGTCCCAGTACTTGGCAAATGTCGCAGAATGCCTTCTTCGGGCCATTGGCCTTCGTATGCCCTTCCACTTTACAGTTCGTACACCATAGTTCTCTGCCATCCTTCGTAGCTTCCTTCTCGGCTCTCATCTCCTTCATCATTCTCATCATATCTTTCTGGAGAGCCTGTATGGTCTTGGATTCTCCTTCACTTTCGCCATTTGTGTTGTCGTCCTCACTCACCTTTTTCTTTCCACGGGATGTCTTATTTTTACTTTCAATGTCCATGGCACAGTTATAGGCGTCTGAGTAAGAGGATGGTGGTACCACTTTCATCTATTTCTGTAATGATGGATTCAATCCCTCAACGAACCACCTTTTCTTCAAGCCATTCGCTAGCTAGTTCTCCAATTTACCAAAAAGCTCCTTCAGCCTACGATGGTAGGCTCGTACCGTCTCGTTCTTCCCTTGTCTTGTATTGTAGATCTCCGCTACTGCTTCATCGTTGTCAAGAAGTAGCCTAAGCTCTTCCTGGAAAGCCCTTCTCAAGTCATCCCTATTTCTTTTGTGTAGTCCTGACAAGTCGGTGTACCAGTCATTGGCAACTCCTTGTAAGGTGGCAGGGAAGGCCTTCAACCAATAGTCATGGTCATCTTGGCCATTAGCTTCCCATATATTTACACATGTTTTACAATGGAGGGCCAGGTCCTCCGATCCATCCCCACTAAACTTAGGGATTTTCTGTTTCTCAGGAGTGTTCACCATCTTCCTCGGACGGTCGACACTGTGTGCGTTATTAGACTCGGGTGGGTCAGTTCTTCCTCCGCGTCCATGTGCTTCACTTGCACCTTCGGCTAAGCATGAGTCTTCTACCCCTCCACCTTTGTCACTCACACCTTGGTTACCTCCCCTGTGGTACTGGTACTCCCTTCTCCTTGGAGTTTCTGGGTCTGGTCACCCTATTTTGGGCTCCTCTGATATAACTAGTTTACTAATGCCCCACAGGGTACTTTCAAACAATTTTGCTACCTCCCCTTCAAGGTTTCTCTCCTCGTAATTGTCGTCCTCAGAGTGTACTAACAGTTTGGTTGGGTACCAAGTCACCCTCCAAACTAACCTCGTCAGTCACCTCCTGTACTACGGGAATGCTTGCCTGGTCAGCAAGGTCCTCCTCTGCTTCGTCCAAAAGTGGTAGTTTTCGTGCGATCTCTTCCCACTCTTGTCTCCTCTGCGTGCCACTCTGGCTTACGCTCTAGTTCTTTCTTCGTGGGGGACTTATAGATTTTCCAGCTAGTCTCTGCACTTGTTGTCGCCTTTCACTCTATTCTTAGATTCGCAAAGACCTCCTTACGATAGTTTCTGCTTCTGTCTCTTCCCTGGTACGTCCCCTTCTGTCCTTGTTCAACAGAAGAGGCATTAATTATTCGAGTTGTCGGAGGTACGACGTCTACTTGTGTTGTGCGATTCCTCCTCCCTTCGGTTCCTCTCTTCATATCGTTGCAAAATCTATTGTCGACATTGTTCCCGTTGCCTCTCCTCACGCTGTTCTTTTATTTCAACCAAGTTTCATGCTAGCAACCTTGGGATGCTTCCAAGAAGATCGTAGACCGCAGGTGGCACGGAGAGTTCATCGCGTATGGTGCCTTCAAGGACCGCTCTCTCACAAGCTTCCCTTTGCACGTACTAATTGACTGACACTTCCCACGCACACTAGGTTTTGCGTCAATTGATCTTCCCTGGTTACTTCCTCTTCCTCTACGTCGCTGTCAATTACAAGGACTTGTTGGTCGAATGGTCGGCCCATTACTCCGCCATCACGCATTTTCACGCAGTCATGGCCGGAGTTTCCCCAATGGAGATGATCCAACCATGCAGCATGAGTCAACATAGTGAAAAAAACCAACACAAAAACAAGAATAGATAAACATGTTATAACAGATCTTTGCATTACAACAGTATCAAAGATTTACATCGCATTGGCCTGCAACACGCAGATTACATACTCTCGCCATACATGCCTGATTACAACAAAAACTTAGATCTAAACCCTAGAATTAACCTCCCAAAGGTTACCCTAATGAACACTCCCCCATAACAATGATCAAAGGCCTCAATATATAGAGCCTTCGCAACACATATGTCGGCCAGATCAATTACATTTTCCAAGACTAAGAAAACGTAACGTGTGCAAATATAGGTCAGGACCCAAATCATCAGATCTCAATGCCAAAATGTAGAAATGACGCACAATCGAAGCGAGACGTCGGTCAAAGATCTAGGAACATTGTGGTATGAGCCACAAAGCTTCGCCGATCAGGAAAATGCTTCACGAGATTGCAAAATCTCCAACTGACTATTAGAACTTGAAGAACACACAGAACTGACCATGAATCTTTAATATCTCCACAGGGAAGTATCCAAATGAGGTGCGAACCCAGATGTAAGTACAACATAATGTCCAAAAAAAACCTTGAGGTTCGCAACAACAAATGATCCAGAACCAAGGAATGCCACTAAAAACTCAGAAACTATAAAACAAGAACAAAACTGAAAGGAAATATTTTTGGTTGATGCAAGATTGCCAACGACCCAAGGATGCTCCTGCGTCAAACACCCCTGGTGAGAAGATGTTCCATAAGAGGAACTTATGAACATCTTACAGGATTCAGGACATAAATCCAATGCTCATTCTTAATCCAAATATCCTCTTTATCTGCAACTTTCTTTCTCTGCACTTCTGCTCTTTCTTCTGTCAGATTCATCAGCCTTTCAGCTCTACACTTTTATCAACATCAAGTAGTAAAGAGCTTCTATCACCACCTCTTGTCTTTCGCACACCTAATTTACCTCTGCTACAAGACTTCATTTGATCAATAACCAAAGTATTCTACTGCTTCACTTTACCTTTTTTGTTATCTGATACCAACCGGTTTGATCTGCCTTTAAGATTAATCTTCAAATCCATACCAACCTCCGTATTCTACTTTGCCGAACAGTAACTCTTCACAATGCTCAAATTCCTTGCACTTTTCCTTTCTTCCTCCTTCAAGGGAACTAAAGTAAACTTCTGCCCATCCTTCTCTATTGTGACCAAGTTACTTCTGCAATCATGGATAGCATTCCTATCAAATTAGCAAGGTCTGCCCAATAGAACATGACAAGAACTCATAGATACCACATCACACAATATGTCATCTTTGTACAGCCCAATGTTGAAGTTCACCAAACATTATTCTTTCACCTCCACCATATGATCATCTTGAAACCAACTTATCCCATAAGGAAAAGGATGTTTAAGCCTCTTCAAGCCAAGTTTTGCACCATCTCTTCTAATACCAAATTATTAGTACTACCACTATCCACAATAACCTTACAGCATTTACCTCCTGATTTACATGCAGTCCTAAACAAATTCCTCCTTTGTATAGGCTCAGCTTCATTCTTACTCGACATGACTCTCCTAAGCATAAGAGACTCTCCCATCTCAGGTTTTGTCATATTCTCCACAAGTTCATCAATAACTTGCTCCTCATGTGCCACGAGGTTCTGTTTGCCCAAGCTTTTACAAGATCCTTCGGAACATTGAAAAGCTCTATGTCCTATGCCACCACATTTGAAACAAGTTCATTTGAATTCCTTGCTACCACTTCCTCTCCTAAGTGTCCTCTGATCAGGTCCCTCTTCAATAGCCTGCTTATCTTTACCATTGCTACTTGCTTGCTTCTCCTTTCCTCTAGGATTACCATGTCTTCTCCTTAACTTATATTCTGCCCTCAATGCATACTGATAAGGATCCTCCACTGTAGAAATCCGCAACATACTCCACTCATCCTGAATATTAAATCTCAAATCATTAATATATCTAGCCACCTTCTCCTTAGATATCTCTCGGTATCCAGATAAGATTGTCATCTTATAGAACTCCTCGGTGTATTCCTTCACATTCATGTCCTTCTGCTTCAAGTTCTGCAATTTCTTGAACAATTCTAATTCATAATCCTCAGGAATGAATCTAGCAACCATTACCCTCCATTTAGTGATCTTCATTTCACCATTTTTCTCTCTATCTTTCTGCAATTCTTTCCACCATAAGGCGGCATGACCCTTTAATTTGGTTTGTGCTAACCAAACCCTCTGTGGATTTTTGATATCCTCAAGTTCAAAATAATCTTCCAACTCTCCAATCCAGTCTATCAAATCCTCTAGATACAAAGAACCAGAGAAACTAGAAACCTCCATCCTATGACTTTTACTTACTTGTGCCATAGCCCTCAAAAATCTTTCTTCATCTGCAGGTACCTCGGTATCTACGGTCTCAAGATCTTCAACAGCTTCCTCATATTCCTCCTCAGTCTCAGGATTTCTTCGCAATCCAGTTAAAGCATTATGAATCTCGGTCTGCATTTCATTCTTGAAGTCCTCCATCATTTGCTCTAGCCTTCTAGGGTTCATTCTTCTATGTGACATCCTCCCATTCCTCAGGTGCAACTGCCTCAACTTCGACGATCTGATTACAAGGCGCTAATTACCTCTCATTCGGCGATCTATTGAACACACTTGCAGTCTGCCTCAAACTCGGCGATCTGTTCACCTTTGGGATGTCTTCAACACTCATTTACAGTCACCAACCAACAAGCAACTCCTTTGTGATCCCCTTGCACAAGTCCTCTACAATTGCGGACCATATCCACACTCTGCCACCCCACAATAAATTCAACTAGGGTTTCGCAAGCCTGGGAGTTCAGGTTTGCTAACACAGGAACATATCCTTGCTCTGATACCATCTGACGTAGTCATGGCCAAAGTTTCCCCAATGGAGATGGTCCAACCATTCAACACGAGTCAACACAACAGAAAAAAACAACTCAAAAAAAAGAATAGATAAACAACATGCTTTAACAGATCTTCACATTACCAAATATCAAAGATTTACATCACATTGGCCTACAACATGTAGATTACATACTCTCAGCATACATGCCTGATTACAACAGAAACTTAGATCTAAACCCTAGAATTAACCTCCCAAAGGTTACCCTAATGAACACTCCCCCCCCCCCAACAAAGATCAAAAGCCTCAATATATAGAGCCTTCGCAACACATATGTCGACCAGATNAATGAACCCCCCCCCCCCCCCAACAAAGATCAAAAGCCTCAATATATAGAGCCTTCGCAACACATATGTCGACCAGATCAATTACATTTTCCAAGACTAAGAAAACGTAACGTGTGCAAATGTAGGTCAAGACCCAAATCATAAGATCTCAATGCCAAGATGTAGAAATTACGCATGATCGAAGAGAGATGTCGGCCAAAGATCCAAGAACATCATGATATGAGCCACAAAGCTTTGCCGATCAGGAAAATGCTTCGAGAGATCGGAAAATTTCATTTGTCCGTTAGAACTTGAAGAACACACACTGACCATGAATCTTTAATATCTCTACAGCGAAGTATCCAAATGAGGTGCGAACCCAGACATAAGTACAACATGATGTCCAGAACAAACCCTGAGGTTCGCAACAACAAATGATCCAAAACCAAGGAACGCCACTAAAAACTTAGAAACTAGAAAATAGGAACAAAACTGAAAGGAAATATTTTTGGGTGATGCAAGATTGCCAACGATCCAAGGATGCTCCTACATCACCTTTAATTTCCCTGATCTCCAGATTTGAACAGGCAACGGCGCCAAAATGTTTGCTGCCTATAGGTATGTTGTTTCGTACAAGGCAAACACTAACATTCAAACGAACATGAATAAATTCTAACTGAGAAGCAACATAACATGAATAACTCAAAGATAACACAATGCAATTACACTTGGCAGAAAGATAGATCATTTCATAGCATATTATCTTTGTACAATCCCCCCCATAACTTGTTCCGACATGAATACAAATAGGTTGGATGGTTGGTTAAGTCTGCCAACTATCAATAATTGACACCTTCGGAACAAGGTTTTTTTATACTTCCAAGTTAAATTAACAAAAGTATTATTTAATTACTAGTGACATATTTGTCGTCTCCAGGCCTATTGCACACCCAATAACAATAAGCTAAAATACAACTTTAGTGGGAATGGAAGTAACAGGGGGATCAATTGTTCGAATGCCATCTTACAATGTCGTCAAGACATGATGTTAAGACTTTCAGAAGTCCTACTGATGTGATCTACCAAGCATTATAATCTTTTGAGGCCTTTGCAAAAGAAAGGTGAAAAGGGCAAAAAGCACCGTGGGTTTATTAGCATGGTAGTCTAATGAATGCCTTCGTTGGTGAGAGACCTTTCAATGAGGAACTACTTACATGGCACAATTCTACTATTAGTACATCAACTAGCACTTTTTCACAAAACTCAATACCCTTGGAGGAAATGTGAATGCTTTTTATTATACCCCATACCACACCTAGAGCCCAAGTGTCATTAAAGAGCACAAGATGGCAGAAGAATTTCATCCACAGGAAAATAAAACAATAACTTTCTTTTAGTAGTGTTCACGCTTCTCATTCAATGTTGTTTGATCTCCTTCTTGGGAAGAGGTCACGATTGATGGCATCACTCATCACTATTGTGAATCAGTAGTTACTAAGCATCAAAAGCAATGGCAAGATCAAGAAGGACAAGAACACCATACTCCTATTCTTAGAAGATCCACAAGACAACATAATCCAATCAACAAGTATATCCCACCAAATTCTTGTTGTATATTTGCTTATTAAATACTAGCGATGAACCTAGATCCTATAGGGAAGCTATTCTTTCAAGATTAAAGAGAGTCCTGGCAACAAGCCATGTATGGTTTTAGAATCATGTGACACCCAGGTTCTTGTTCATTTGCCCAAAGGAAGGAAAGCCATTCGTTGTAAGTGGGTCTACAAAAAGAAATTTGGAGCAAAAGGTTCATTGGATAAGTACAAAGCTAAATTGGTCGCTAAGGGCTACTCTCATATTGCTAAATTGTCCTCTATTAGATTTCTTTTATCCATTATTGCTGGTAATGCTTTTGAGATTGAGTAAATGGATGTTAAAATTGCATTTTTGCATGGAGACTTGGAAGGGAAAATTTACATACAACCTTAAGGGATTTAAGATAAAAGGGAAGAAACACTTGGTTTGCAAGTTTAAACACTCTTTTTTGTTTAAAAAAATCCCCACCAAATGTGGTATCGAAAATTTGATTCGTTTGTCATTAAATTGGGTTTTCTTAGAAGTGAAGAAGACCATTGTGGATACATTAAATCTATTGAACATATTCTAATTATCGTCTTGTATGTGAATGATATGCTATTTTTCTAGAGGATATGTCCAATGTGGCTTATGCTAGTACTGTAGAAAATTTAATGTATGCAATGGTTTGCACTAGATCATATATTGCACAAGCAATAGAAGTTTTGAACAGGTTTATGGCAAACCTTAATAAAGAGCATTGGACTCATGTTAAAAGGGTATTTAGATCTTTGCAAGGTAGTTCTTGTTTCTGTTTCATATTTTCTAGGACTAACAATGTGGTTAAGAACTTAAGACATTGGACATATAGTGATTTGTAAATGCAGAATGGGCAAGCGAATGGGCAAGCGACTTGGATAGTCAAAGGTCCATCAGTGGGCATGTGTTTACTTTGTTTGGAGAAGCAATAAGTTGGATGAGTAAAAGGCAGGCTACAATTGCTTTATTAACCACCACAGCAAAGTACTACTACCCATGTCTCTAAGCAAGCAGTTTGGTTATAGAGGTTGTGTACAGGTATTGATTTGGATTGCAAGGTTATTCAAATTACTTGAGATAGTCAAGGTGCAATTAATTTAGCTAAGTACCCCATGTATCGTGCACAGACTAGGCATGTGGATGTTCAATACCATTTTGTTTGTGAGTTGATGGCAAATTGACAGATTGAGTTGCAGAAGATTGATGCTCAAGAGAAATTTGCGAATGCACTTACCAAACATGTGAGCACAAAAAAGTTTACTTGGTGTAGGGAGGCCATGCGCCTTGTACTTAGTTGATTTATGATTAAGTTTTTCTATGGGTGTATTTACAATGTATATTGCAAAGTCAGAACTTTAGGATTTAGGTGCCATCAACCTTGTAAATCCAAATGGAATCATTACTCCTAATATTGCTTGTAAGTCACCGGTAAGGGATGGAGGGTTTCACTAACAATGGTAATCTATTTTTTACAGGTACAGTAAACATGGTTTTACTAGCCTCAGCAGTTGTCTAGTTTCTGACAAGAAGTTATTGGAATACTTCTGCATTATGGTAACTATGAATGGATAAAAGGATTGCAAATCTTGGCATTCACCTTGGGAATCAACCAATTTCAGGTGTGTGGACACCTGTAATAATTTGTAAGAGGACCTGTGACAGTTATGACAGCTGTCATAAGATTCTTTGATAGAATGTTGATATCTTGGTCCTTGGTGGCCATGCATGGAAGATGCCTTATGACAGTAGTAAGAGCATCTGTAAGAGATAATAATGAGCTGTAAATTGATGATTCCAAGGTAAGATGCGTTGGGTTTTCAAACTTGGATGCCATTCTTGTATCATATTTCTATTTAACAAGTGCTTGGAAGTGGAGTTGCATCAAGTTTGTTCATTTTTTTTCTTTGTGAGAGTTGTGCTATTGGATTGAAGACTCGGGAGTTGAGTAAATGTGTTGTATTACATTTTGTTGATAATACAAGCTATCCATCTCTTCTTTTGTGGAGTTTTTTTTCCAAAATGCTTTCCCCACATTAAACACTGTGTTATGTGTTCGGTTTTCATTTTGGTGCATTTATAGCTACTGCTGATATAAACCACATTTGGTTAACACTTATAGATCAGATTTACAGTAGATTTAAGCTTCTATTATTGCTATTCACCTGCTGTTTTCTAACACTATAATGGAAAGATCAGTAATCTTAAATAAACTTAACTACCTAGATAAGTTACATGCAATGATGCAAATATACAACTAGGCCTGGCTCAAGGCTCAAGTCCAGCTAAAAGTGTGGATATTAAAAAAATTATCCACGTTTATTATATCTTATTTGCATAAATGTAAAATACCTAGCCTAGGTAAAACAATTGAACCTAGGTCTGATGTGCATAACCTGTATACATCAACACCTTCCAGCTGTGAAAGCAAAGTGGAAAAAATAGATGATATGGAAGCAAAAATAGATGAAGCGGAAAATGGACTCTAGATAGTCTGTGATAGTGCGCCAAGCCATGGAAAAGATACAGATTGAAAAGCGTGACTAAATGGTATAATGCAGAAAAGGAGGAAGCGCCTATGGTGAAATTTTGATTCCCTTAATTTGATTCATGTTTTTTATTGTTTGTCTGTAGGTGCAACAAAGGTTGGACAAGTGAGGGAAGCAAAAAAGGCTTTCGGTGCAGGAGGACAAGTTAAGGTGGGTCTAAGCCTGCAAGAAACCTTCCATCTGTGAATGCAAAGTGGAAAAAATAGATGATTTGGAAGCAAAAATAGATGAAGCGGAAAATGGACTCTAGATAGTCTGTGATAGTGTGCCAAGCCATGGAAAAGATACAGATTGAAAAGCGTGACTAAATGGTATAATGTAGAAAAGGAGGAAGCGCCTATGTGAAATTTTGATTCCCTTAATTTGATTCATGTTTTTTATTGTTTGTCTGTAGGTGCAACAAAGGTTGGACAAGTGAGGGAAGCAAAAATGGCTTTCAGTGCAGGAGGACAAGTTAAGGTGGGTCTAAGCCTGCAAGAAACCAGGAATACAGAAAGGGAACAAATTGGCAGAGGAGAAGGATTTAAGGTCCAACAAAAGGTTGAAAGCCAAGTAAGAAATTTTAAAAATTGTAGACCTAACATGATAGAAGGGCACATTATGGCAGTCAGTTTCTTAAGTTTTTTAAACCAGAAGGTTCGGAATTTTAACAGATGAGAAGAATGATGCAACTGATCTTTAAATGCCACGTCTCCTGCTCTGCATCAGTTTCTTTTGTGCTCAGATATTTTCTGAAATTTTGTAGAAAATGCCATTGGTGGACAGTTAGCTGCCATAGTGGATGATTAAGGAGCTTTTCATTTTTTGGAATAGCAGTTATGATCATTGGGTTATACATGGCTGGAATAGCTCAGAAATAGAATTTTGGGGACTGGGTTGAGATAGCCATTTTGGATATGGATTTGCTGTTGTATTCAAGTTCAGGAATAAAAGGATTTTTTTCCCGCTGCTATCGTTTCTGTATTCAGAATTTTTTCCTTTGTCCATTGTGAGTTAACAGAGTATAGGGCAGATAATACTTGGAGTATTTGCATTAGCTGCTATGCTGGGTTTTATTTTATTGTTCTGTTATATGCATTATCGGTGAGAGCAGAGTATTGAACTTGCAGCAACTGAAGTTGTTTGCATCGAGATCCTACCATAGCAATGATCCAAGCTTTAAAGAATACACACGAAAATGATGTTCAGTAGACAGTGAAATTAATATATGGGACCTAAAACTGATTATAAAAGACAAAGCCTTTGTCGAGAATATTAATAGGGGCTTTGAAGATCAAAATCAGTATACACAGAGAGAAGAAAGTAACAAATCTGCTTTGGAAGATAACAATGCACTTACGCAAGCAATAAGATCTTTTGCTGCAATAAGTGACCTTCGACCACTTTGGCAACCCTGCAAGACAAAACCAGAAAACAAATCAGCAGCACATGCTAAAGTTATAGAAGCATACATACAAGAACCATAGATTAGAAACATTACACCCAACATATTGCAGGCATTGGCATACCACAAGTATTTCAGCATCCTTGCTGAAAAGTGACGATACCTCCTGGATGAAATTAGGGTTCTTTACCATCCCTGCATTTGTGCCAAGTGCAATCTAATCTCATCAACTTTTGTAAATTATATATGTTCCGATACTTCTCTGGGGTTTTATAAGCCAATTAATTTTAGAAGCCTCAGATACCCCGCGTAAACTCTTGAATGGAAAATTCAGAAATATTTGAGGTACTCAACATTTTATAATTTAAACTGACCTTCTCCCTCTCTGAACATGTATGGAAGATTTATAGCACCTTCAACATGTCCTGCATTGAACTCCTCAGCTGTCCTGCGTACATAACGAGGATTAATTTACAGGTTAAAGGTAGCATCTTTGAACTACTAAAACAATTGAAAAGTTGTATCATTTTCGGGAACCAGAGTTGCCCATTCTCCTCCTATGACCAACACAAATTTTCCATTCACAAATATATAATCTTTGGTTACTATTCATTCTATGAATAAAATAAATAAGCAGACAGTATTGGAGCAATAGAAGCAAAAAAACAGGCAGCAGCAACAATCAAGGATCAAAAGGACAGCATATTGGCTCCAATGACAGTTCAATTTGAAGGCTTGTTTATTTATTATGGTTTTTTGTTATTACTTGGGATTTTTCCTTCTTTAGAGGCTCTCTTTCAACAGGTGTTTACTCATTTATAATTCTGCATTGTTCAATGTCTGGAAAAAAAACTCAGGCATTGTCAATAATTTGCATCTCTCATTCACAAGTTAATGAAAACATGCTTGTTTTCAAATTTGAAGTTGCCAACAACAATGTGATGTCTACACAACTTCCAACTTTCAAGCATAAGCAGAAGAATTTACATGGAATGTCCAACTTCCCATTATGCAACGATGTCCGCCCAATTTAGATGCCTAATTTCCCAACTTCATTATCATGTGCATATCCATATCCTATGACAAAGTTAAGAGTCGAAACCAACACAAAAAGGGTCACACTGGATGTCAAAGAAGCCTCGTATAAATTCCATATCATTTGAATATCCTAAGAGAGACTTATAAGTTCCGAGCCAAAACTACCTGCTTATCGAGTAAATTTTTTGCCGGCGCTCACTATTAGTGTGTTCGGATCTCATTAGACCTTAAAACTCTCCCACACCACAAAGGGTGAGTTTTTTCACCAAAACAGAGCACTTATGTGCCATGTTTCAGAGACATATAAATTCAAATTGTCATTTGGGAGCACAACCACCCATGTACACAACTATTAATTCTCTTTCTCAGAAAAGAGTCAATTGTATTTGACCTGATTCACCATATTCGACTATAATGTTAATCGATTCGTCATGTGAAAATCAAAATTCTTTGGTTGCAAGTCTAAGCCTAGCTAATCCCCAAGAAATAATCCTAGGGGTGAAGTTTACCTTGGAATGTGTTGACTGCAAACCAATAATACCTGTCTCAAAGCCTCAAAACTAAAAGTTGTTTCGCAAAAAAAAGAAAACTTGTCATACCGTGCTTCCTATGTCGACCAAAATTAGAGAGAGAAATAAAAATGGTTGGCAGATAGCAGTACATCGGGTCAAAAGAATTTACAACTTAGTAATGAATAATGAACATACAAGACATATCTTGAAGCTAGTGAGCTTTTACAAACCACAGTTGCCATATATTTCATTGCATAGCAAAGATTGACGATGGAGAAATCAAGAGTGCAAAGCTAAAAAAATACCCTAAATGTCAGAGAATGCCTTGAAAGATTATGATAAATTTCATGTATGGCATTCTCACTTGCCCTCAAAGGGCTTATAGGTAGTAGAAGACATACTAAAGTGGAACATAAGTAAATCTTGCAAGGACTATCAATCTGAAATGCACCGAATTAGATAGTTTGAACCATGACTCGGAAGAATAGACAAATGCAGGCATCGCAATTGGGCACTACCAGTAACCAGGGTCACTGGGGAAGCTCCCATCACAAGACTAGTCGAACTTAAAAGGGAGAATGCAGGAGTTACTTGGCTAAATACTAGGGAAAAGGGATTTGCCTTACCTGAAAGGAAGTTAGTCTATGAATAATGCCTCACCGGGTAAGACTAAAACCAAGGCATACACCTAACCTACACCTTATGAAGACATTAGATGATGTAAACTCAACATGTCCAAGCGCTTAAACAACTTAATCCTGCAAATTGTTATCCCTATTGATGCTATCAAATGCAAATTGTATGCATACACTTTGGGAACTCACAATGAACAAAGCTAGAAGTTAAGTACAAAACCAGAAAGGAAATAACCATTCACCTTACATCCAAATAACGCTGCCCAGCTTGGAGAAGCTCGTGAGCAACCTGTACAGGCACACTCCTTGGTGGTGTCGTCTCCATAGACATCCTAGACGCTTGTATTCTGAAAATGCAACAAAATTTGGACTGTAAACATTTATTAAAAGCAGAGTGTAAAAAAGAAGGCAGCCATTTTACGAATAAAACTGTAATCAAATATTAGAAACAGAATGTAAAGGAAATGGTAGCCATTTTATCGCCAATATGAAAATGTTTGAAATTTCAATCTTACCAGTGAACATAATTTCTGGATTGACATAATTCTATACCATAAATTGGTAAAATGTTACATAGAGTCAGTTAAAATCGCTTCTTAAAAGTGCTAGTTATATGACTCCTATTGGATGCAGGGCTGAATAACACAAGTAGCCCGGATGTATCTATATAGACAGGAAGCATCACAGAAAATTGATGTAAATAACACATACTCTTCATCAAACAGATTTTAAAACATAAAACTCAAAGGAGAAATGCTCACAAAATGTGGGAATAAAACATAGATTTGATATGTAAATCAGAAATTACAAAATCATTGCAAAAGGTTAAACCTATTGACTTCAAAAAATACATAGAAAATCTGATATCTCCATTAAATTCTGCAAGAAGCCACTACAACAGCAAAATGCCTTCAAAATTTGAAATATCCTTCAAACATAACTCTCCAAACTCAACTTCAAATCTGCACCAAAATCTGAAGTTCTTTTATTTCAGAAAACCCTTCTTCAGAAACTCCACACCCAAAACCGCTGTCCTCCCCCTTGCTACACACAACCACCACCAAAATAAAACCACCCAAAACAGGCCAAGATATACTAACCCAATACCCTCAACCAGTATTGTCCAACCCATGTAAATTTGCTAATTTTAGAGCCCTACCAAGACTCCACTATCCTTCAACATGTATGTGTTTGCATAGCCATCGTGCATTGCCTTCCTATCAAACTGTCATGGTCTTCCCAATAACATATGACAGACATTCATTGACATAAATCATATAAGACCTCATCATGGTAATCTCCTATCTTAAATTTAACTAAACATTGTTCACTCGCCAAAACTTTTCGATCATCATACAACCAAGCAATCTGGATGTGGGTGCCTCTTCTTTCTAATTGCAACTTGCTTACCATTTCTTCTGAAACAAGATTGTATGTACTTCCTCCATCAATAATGACATTGCATAACTTACCCTCGCACGTACATCTTGTCTGAAATAGACTTTTCCTTTGAACTAATTCTTGTCTTGCATTCATCAAGACTCTCCTTGCAACAAGTGTTTCTCCATTTTCTATATCTTCTAACTATGATGACTTAGCATCTTCCTCATTCACATCTGCAACTCTCGCTTTGCCGTCATTTCTTTTTCTTGTGTTTCCATATTTTGGATATTCATGTGCCTTGTGTCCTTCTCCACATTCAAAACAAGTTTCTTGTAATTTCCTCTTCCAAAACCTCTACCCAATCTTCCTCTACCTCTTGAACTTTAATCTCTAGGGCCGTGTGAATCCTCATATCTCTGATTTTTGCTTGTGCCTTGGTCTTCATTTTTTTTTTCCTAATTTGAACCCTCATCTCAATCTTTGTATGATCTTCCCTCTTTATTTTCATCCTAACATCTTCTTCTTTGCTTGATCTCAAATTTCTTGTTCAATCTCTCTTCAATCTTCAAGAAAAATTGGTACGTATCTTCCATAGTATAAATCCTTATCAAACAGAACTCTTTTTGAATGCTTGATTTTAGCCCATTGATGTAACGGACCATCTCTCCTTGTATGCTTCAAAAAGACCTATTTTGTTTAGAATTTTGTGAAACTCCTCCATATATTCTCTCACTATCCTACTTATTTTAGGCTCTAAATTTTCCTCAACAAATCTAACTCATAATCAATAGGAATAAACTAGCTCTTCATCATTTCCACCATTTTATCCCATTTGCAAATCTTGCTTTTTCCTCTTCATTGTACCTCTTTCCACCAGATTTTGCAATGGCCTTTCAATTTGGTTTTAGCAAATTTTACTCTATCTAGATCTTCCACTTCTTCAAATTCGAAGTATTCTTCCATATCATATATTCAGTCTATTAGCTCCTCTGGATCCAAGTTCCCATTGAAAGTAGGAACGTCAATCTTTGGTCTCTTTCCCATCCTTGTTAATGCTTTACCAAAAGGATCATTTAAAGTTGTTTTGGCTGCTTCATCTTCAACATTTTCTTCTCCTTCTGAACTTTCTTCAGTTTCATCCTCTTCACTTTCATGTGCTCTCCTGCAAGCAAACCCCTTCAGATTTTTTGTTGTATGGCTTCAACCTGCCTACTCAGAGCTTTAAAATCATCAGTATATACTATAGACAACATTTGGAGGATTTCTTCCCCCACTTTGAACTCCACCTCTACCCCAACCACGTGTGGTTCATCTAGCATACATTTTTCACAACACCCACAAGCTCAATCCTAGTGCAAATTGCCTCCCTCTAGTAAATCTGCTTGCACACTCAGAATCAACCTGCGTTGATACCACATGTAAATAACACACACACTCTTCATCAAACTGATTTTAACACAAAAAATTCAGATGAGAAACGCTTACAGAATGTGGGAATAAAATATAGATTTGATATGTAAATCAGAAATTACAAATTTCTTGCAAAAGGTTAACCCTATTGGCTTCACAAAATACATAGAAAATCTGATATCTCAATTCTGCAAGAGGACATTACAACAGCAAAATGCCTTCAAAATCTGAAATATCCTTCAAATGTAAATCTCCAAACTCAATTTCAAATCTGCACCAAAATCTGGAGGTCTTTTTTTATTTCAGAAAACCCTTCTTCAGAAACTCCACACCCAAAACTGCTGTCCTCCCCCTTGCTACACACAGCCACCAGCAAAATAAAACCACCCAAAACTGGCCAAGAAATACTAACCCACTACCCTCAACCAGTATTGTCCAACCAATACAAATTTGCTAATTTTAGAGCCTTACCGAGACTCCACTACTCCTAGGATGTCAGGCTATTTTAAAAACTCCCACTTCTTACAAATTAAAGGGCTGGTCAAAGCGTGTAACGCCTATTGAAGGGGAAAAAAATTGAAATGTCTAATTTAAGGCTGCCCCTCCTCCGTGTGGATGCCCCTGCATCACAAATCAATTTCAGGAATCTAGAATAAATCCTCATTGACTGTTTAATGTTTTTCCTTTTCTTTTTGTTTTTTTGTAACAATTTTGTTATTAATTCTTCAAAGTAATTATGAAATATTACAATGGACTCTAATAAATATATAAGATGTACAGTAATTTTAAAATATTAACAACTCATTGACTGAGGTATAAACCTAATTTAAATTCTATTATAAAATAATTATGCCAAATACGTTTATATTAAAAAATTTATCTTAAAATAGAATTATGAAGCTCTTTTGAGGTATTTATAACCATATTTGCCTTCCATTTAACCTTTCTTATGGTGCTTATATATGGTTGAAATTCACTGAAATAGTATTTTTCATCTCCCTCGCATTGTTAGCCTAAATGTTCTAATCCTTAAAAATGTAATTTAACATAGAATTATGCAGATGCCCTGGCTTAAGGGCTTATATATTTGGCCCAAATGCTTTATTGCTTAAAATTTACTTTAACATAGAATTGTGAAGCGCTTTTAAGATCCCTAGTTTATGACAAATTACATGATAAAAATTTGAGCTAGTAAATGAAAAGAATCAATCACTCTCACAAATTTTACAAGAAATCCAATAATGCTCTGTATAATACTGCCGAATCTGCTGGAATGGGGCAAGCAGAGAACTAGAATGATCAGATCTACTGAACTATAATCAGCACGATATAAAATTCGCCCCTGAATATTTATTTTTTTTAAGGCAAAAGGCCAGGGGCCTATAATATATTGCATAAATATATATAAAAATAGATACATACAAAGATTGGAAGGGATATACAAAATGCATGAAGAAGGTAGGAGAGAATGAGAAAGAATCAAAAGAAAGGGGATCTAAGAGAGGAGCCGGATCTCCTATTGAAGGACTGCTAATATTGCTGTTTCGCTATCTTCAGTGCTGTTCCTCTTCTTCACAAGCTCAGTTGTGGTATTGCAATCCTATTAATTTTCTACACTCTATCACCTCCCACACACTGGGCCCAGAGGAAGTGAAATGACAAGCATGGTTCAAAGTTGAAGTTGGTATCATCAATCCATTCTCCTCCACCCTCAATTCTTGTTCACCAGTGTGTGCCACTGCCAACAACAAAATCTGAGAGGGCTAGTTACTTATGCTCATGTAAGTGCTTGGTCAGATTTGTATCATGGTGAAATGTATAATCCACCAAATGGACAGAGCACAGGTGTATATGGAAACCGTATTCAAACAAAGGAGAACAACCTCTGAAAGATCATGCATCTTTTCGTTGCATATCTGCTTCTATAATTTGTCTTACTTACAATTTGTCTTACTTACAATTTGTCTCATTGACAATCAATAAGTATGGTATTGAAGGCCTCAACAATCTGGAGATGCACATCCGTGCTAGTAAAGTAGCAAGGCAGGGATTTCAGTTTTCACTAAAGTCAGACATCAAGTCTTTGTCCGTCCAATCACTGCAATTAGAAAATTGTTCATTACTCTTTCCACTCAATATTCCAATAGAATCTTTTGCTGCAAGTTCTTAGACGCTACTACTTATGCTTGTTCACAGAAGTCAAACAGGAAAAGTGACACTATCAGTAAAAGCAAATTTTGCAGTTTCCTTGAAGATGCCATGCTGGAAAGATCTTCTTTAGATGTCTGGAATGATATGTCACTCTTTTTATAAGCTTAGATTTTAAAATTCCTGCACTTTTCTGCAATCTAATTGCCCCGGTCCCTAATGACATGAATGTCCATCTCAGTGCGATCTGTGGCCTGCAACTCATAGTGAACACCATCAAGCTTCCTCCTTAGTCTGTCTTTAGAGGTAGAATAATGCATCTTTGTCCTGATACGGAATGCAGCAGGAGACCAGGAAATGAAGAATATCTTGTTCTTCTGGCAGTTGTCGACAGCAACAAAATTGAATCAGAGACAGCATATTTGCGGTCATTTTCTGGGAGGGATGCTATGAAATCGTCAAAGCTTTATGCTGCACCTTCAGTTTTGTCGACCAAGACCTGTTTAGTTTTTTCATCTATCTTGAAAACAACGTATCGATGCACTTTTTCCGCTTCAGCTCCAAGAAACATGCTTTTGTAGTCCTCTAGCACATTTATGCCAATAGTTGACATTCTGTGGCTGCTTGCTCCTCTGCTAACGAACTCAAACAAAGAAGATAAAACTCCACTGAAGATGAAACACCCACTTCCTCCCCTACCAGCCCCACCCTAACCAAACTCCCATTTAAGGCCTTCAGGTGCAGTTCAATTTAAAGGTCATTTCAAAGCAATTTATGTTGCTGCACTTTTGTTAACTTCTGAATGGAAAATTCCTAGTCTAGCCCAATAAACATACTCATTCATGAGTGTGAGATCATAGACATTAAGGTAAACCGGAACATCCTCCATAAATCTCCTATTGGACATCTTGCTTTTTACAATAAGGAATAACATAAACTTGCTTTTTAAAAGAACATGCTTCTGTTATATATATGGTATCAAATCTGCATATAAACATCTGTTGTTGCAACTCAAAATGATATATAATCAAGGCAACACAACATTATATCAAATAGACATTGTTTGGCAAACACCTGTATGGGGAATAGCATGAAAAAGGGGTAGAAGTGAGTGTAACAGGTCCTTGTGGAACTGCTGTAGCAGAACCTGAGTATTACCAGCAAACAATAATAATTTAACCTGACATTATATCATTGGTCGCAAGCCTCCAGCTGAAGCGATAGGCTTAGTGAGCTACTCCAAACACACGTATACTCTCCTATGACTCAGACCTTCAAACCAACCCTGTCCAGCAATGATATGCCATTTCCTATGACTGAAAACTTAATGCCAAGTGCTGGATATGCAGGGGCAATTTGCCCAAAAAATTCAAATCTTCTTCTTTTGTCACCAAACCACCACGTAGCACCTGATATCACTCCCACAAATCAATATGCCTCCAAAGGAAGAGTTTGCAGCCACGACAAGCCTCAACATAACCTGTCTGCCAATATTTTGACCTCCAGTAATATGTGCAAAGTGTATGTTGTAAAAATGGCATATAAATGATTTGTGGATCTTTCTCTGCAAGTTCTTCCAAGTACTGCAAGTATCTTCTTCCTGAAGAGCTTGGCTCTGGAATATTAAAAAGTACTTAAAAGAAGATTGCATTTGCAGATTGTTAATTACATTCTGATTAATTTCGAAATCTGTTCACAAATTTTGATTTAGTTCATAGTGATGCAGGAGCATTAAGCACCATTTGAGGCAGCTCCCTCTTTTAGAGGTGGCAGTTATTGCTGGCAACTTTGGAAGATATTTTTGGCATTTTATTTAAGGAATTTACGAAGGTGTCTTCTTTATGAGTTGGCATAACTATCCATGGCAATATTCACCATGTTTGGGTGTTTAGAGGTAATTTTGTGATGAAAGGTTTTCTTTGGGGTTGGGCATAGGTGTTACAACAAAGCTATTACAGCATATTCAGTCATGTTTTTCTGAAATTCTACTGTCATTGTAAAGGCCTTATGTGTCTGAAGGTGATTTATTTTTCAGTCTTCTTTCCAACTCTATGTCGAGTATGTAATCAGATCTGATTAACAATTGTTACCCCCTTATTTTTGCATATGTTTAATTTCCCATATTTAGCAAAAATAAGATGTAATTAATGTCTTCTTATAATCGGTCCAGTCTACCTTTCTCTTGCCCCCCTTTTTTTTGGTGTCTTTGTGCTTTTGTCATGCTGAACCCAAATGGTTGAACCAATGTTAAGTTCAAAGTTCATGGTTCAAAGTGTCCCTTGTGTGCATGTGTTTTTCGCAGCCTTGTTTCAAAGAGTCGGTATGTGGCATCGGTCGCTTGAACTTGAACCATTGAACCTCTCGGTTCAAGGTTCAAGGTTCAAAGTTCAGTTGTGCTTTTATTTACCAGGTCTTAATGTTATTTGTCTCATGTGCGTCGCAGTCAGTCCAATGTTCTTCCTCACAATGAACTTGAACCACTGAACCTCTCGGTTCAAGGTTCAAGTTTCGCTTTGTGCTAGGGACGACATTATACTTGAAGGAGTATTGATGGAAAATTTGGCGCGTGGGAGGAATATTCTAAGTATGTCGGGATTTGAAAACTTATTTATGTAAAGTAATCATGAGAACTTAAGCCTTTCGTGCTGAAGTGATTGGTATTAAAGATGGTGTCAGGTTTATGTCCAATCTAGAGTTAATACGCATGGTCGTATTAATTTTTCACGGCATGCGAATATTTCATCGAGATCTTTTCGCCTCTATATGTACGAGTAATGATTTTATTCCTAATTCAGAAAGTTGTTAAGTGTTGAAGAACACGAGAGGCGGCAGAGGTAATCATAGCTTTCCATTTCGGGAGTGGCAAGAATTTGATGAATGCAACAGGTGAGTTTTAAAAATCCTTTCTTCCATTGTTGTTGCTTGATAAAAGAAGGGGAATCAGAAGTAAGATTTTTTGTTTTGCATAAGTCCTTCTGTTGTTGTGGGATTGTTTGGGGTATTTGTTAATATTGTCGCCATGAGGCCAATTATCCCAAAACTAGGGCGTACTTCTTTTCTGATCAGTAATTTGCCAGAGTTTGATTATACTTCTTTAGTCCAAGCCATCTTAGGGGAATTCCTTGAAAGGGAAAAAAACTCAATACCAGATTCCATGATGGATAGGATAGTTCAGAGCGGTTTAATAGAAGCAGTTGCTTTTCCTGCTGTAGCGCCTTGCCCAGAATTAGTGATGGAATGTATGAGTAGATATGATGCTGAGAATAGGCGTATTTTAAAGATTGATGGAAGTACCTTGGTGAACATAGATAGAGAAACAATAATGGTTGCTATGGGAATTCGCGAAAAAGAACCCTATGAAGACTGGTTTATCAGTACATCATACTCTTTCTTTTCAGAAAAGAAGCAGACTTATAGGATTGTAATTGCTAGGAATTGGCTCCTTAATGTGTAGAAAGGTGGTTCCCGGTTGCCCAAACCCTTAACCAGAGAGCACCTCATAATTGAAGTGAGGGACATTGTGATATTGCTTAACAGACTCAAAGGAAACTCTCATGCTTTTTATTGGGAAGATTGGATGTATTTTTATATTCAGCTTCTGTTGGGTGGCCATAAATATCTAGATTAGGCCCAAGTGATTGCTAAGGAATTACATAGTGGATTAAGTAACTTTGTGGGAAGTAAGGGTTTCTATATGTCCTCTTATTTGTTCTACACTCTAGCCTGCACAAGGGAATGACACGGTCTTCATCATGAACTCTGGGTAGAGGGAATGAAAATCTAAGTACTATCCCCATCTTCAACGGCAGAAGTATGCCGAAAATTTCATGAGAGTAAATGATGTTTTTGCAGGAAGGCTAGTTTATGAACTCCAAGGAAATGAGAATCAAAGGATGTCTACGGAGACAATGGAGCTGGTTAATATTTATGAAAGCTACTTTATTCAGTTCACTTATATCAGAGTCGGAGGATTCGAAGGTGAACCCTTCAAGTTGCCCATGTATGCTCTAGATAGTCATGTATTAATTGAAGTCAGTAGGCAAATAGCTCACATTGATAGGAAGTTGAAAGAAAAGAGAAAATCTGGAGTGATGATTCCCACTGAACTCGACAATTACAGCTGGAAATCTATATCTGATGCGCTTAATATGGAGTTGTAGTTCAAGAAGTTGAATCTTCAACCATACACTGCCAGGCAAAACTTTGATAGCAGGGGATATGCATTGGCACATTTAGCGGTTAATGAAGATTTTCATCATGTACTCCAGTTGGAGGATTATTGGGAAAACTGTTGTGATGAATTTGAAGTTAGGAGGAGGCTATGGTCCAGGTTCACATTGAACCAGATCATTTCTATGGATCTAACAAAGAACATTACAGGAGTTCTAGAAGAAGAAGGTGAAGACGTGTTAGGTCCTGAATTTGAGAAAAAGGTTCAAGGGCAGTCACTACCTGAAATAGATTGGCACAGAAAAGAAGAAGACAATATTGAGCGTAGATCATTTAATGTGATAAGGACAGAGAGATGGTTGAAAAACCATCGAGTCGGGAAAATATTGGTGCCTAATTCTGAGGCTCTTTCAATTGGTCATGCAGATATTGTTTCACAATCTTGTTCACCTCCTAATCGATATGTTGATTTTGCAGGTACTATCTGTATTAAAACTGAAGGTGTTCCAACAAAGAAATCCAAGAAGATTCCCCAGAGCCCGCCTCCTACTCATGTGACCCGATCAAGGAGCAAGAAAAAAAATATTAAAGGCTTAAAGGATCAGTTAATTGTTGACCTTGATCTGCTAAAGAAACAGACGTAAACATGGATAGTCAAGTATTTGAGGTCCCAGACACAGATAATGCAAAGGAGGAACGTGAGGTGAACCTTGATTCTTTGAGTGCTATGGTAATAACCGGCCAGACCAATCTTCAAAGTTCAAACACCTCCAACAAAGAACACTTTGGTTACTCCATAATGGCTAGAGAGTTCAATTAGTAAGAAACTCAGTGTAGTCCCCATTTCACCCCCAATTAAAGATATGGTTAGTAAGTGTCTTTGGAAAGTGACTAAACTGAAAAAACTCAAAACAGAGGCTATGATAGATGTAGATGAAGATACTGGGCATTGGATGGTAGAAATAGCCAAGCCTATTGCAGACAAGGATGTGGAAGATGCTTCTTCCAAAGATTTCATCATTGAAAGGGTTGATTTGGGAATGGCTTCACGAGTCACTGATGCAAAGCGTTTAGAGTTTTCCACCAAGAAGATGTTATCTAGAACCTGGAAGGATGAAAGGGATAAAAGGGTACTGAAACAAACACTGAGACATATGGCAGAATACAAAAGTGCTATCCATAACCCTGGTCCACAATCGCTCTCCCAAGTTACTCAATCGTTTGACCCCAAATTGCTTGCGAACCAGAAGCTGCTAGATCAGATTAAGAGAAACAAAATAATAGCAAAGGTATTCCACGATTAGCTGGAATTGATAGCGCAACAAGGCGTTGATTATATCACTAATTTGGTGAGAATTCATGGCGATGCAATGACAGCGAGTGAAGAATTGGATGCAGAAGTCAATGCATGGGAGAAAGAAAGAACTACTTGGGCAGCAGTAGTAAGGTAAATGAATGATGTGCAGAAATACGGGATTATGAAATTCCTCGTTGAAAAGCCTATAGCCGGTTTAAATGATAATGTACTTTATGTCTCTAAGAATAACATAGAATGGAGAAACTCAGTCATCAAACAAGGACATGAGGAATCGGTTGAGCTACTAAAAGAACTAACAAAGCTCAAGAATATTATGCAGAAGGACTTGAAGTGCATTGATATTCAATTTCTACAAGAAGATGAGCAAACAATCAGGGAGAATGATGAAATGATCAAAACCTTCAAGGAGAAGATAAAAACTATTAAGGAAACCAAAGCTATGACTACCGAAGATTTCTTCAGCCTCGCGAGGATTGAATCAGTGCTAATCGTCTGTCTTGATCATTCGGAAGCACACGAAAACAAGGTAACCAAGGTTAGAAAAGATAAAGAAGTTTGGAAACAGAGGATCCTACACATCACCAAATCATTCTCAACTTCTCGACTGCACACTTGGAGTGGAGGAAAATACGTAGCGTATCTTCAGCACAAAACCAACCAGAAAGCTCCTCGATGACATCTCAGCCCTGAAAGTGCGGCAGAATTATAGTTATGTTGTTTAAGATTTTCTATTATCTGCTCGTTTTTAGTTAGTCATTGTTAGTTATGCAATCTTCTGGTTCTGACTCTGGTGGAGTCATTTTTACTCTAGTTTTCAAAAAGGACTATTAGCTTGGAGGCTATTTATATGTTTAATTAAGACTCTGGAAAGGTTCGAATTAAAAAAACAAGAAAGACTGGTACATTTCTTTTTTGGGTTTTGGATATAAGTGTGGTTGATGTAAAGAAGGTTTTTGTCTGAGAATGAAAATATATTTGCTGCTGTTTTCAAATCTGTGAGTTTGGAATTTGTGGAATTGGTCTCTGTTGGGATTAAATCTTCAGTTGCAGTGTTTATTTGCTTCTTTATTTGATTGCAGGCATGTAAAGATGGAATGAACGTATGAGTTTATTTGATAGTTGTCATCTGAAATAATACGAAGTTTGTGAACTTTGTTTATTCAATTATAATCCGATTGCATTCATATCATGTTGATGAATGGATGTGAAATGCCTTTCTTACTTTCTAGTGAAAAGTATTTTCTTTGATTAGTTAATTGTAGATAAATTAATTGAAAAATCATATAGGTAGCAGAGGTTGAACCGTGAGTGGTTCCTCCAACTGTTGGTTCAATTTGATTCTTGTTCAAGAGGGTAATAGAGTTTACTTTTCATCAAAATTTTCTCAAGGACAAATCTGTTAACCGACAATAATGAACGTATATTTTAGTGGTGATTGTTTCCACAAATGTATAGAGAGTTGTATACGTGAATGGCTGCAAAGGACAGGCTGCCGCTAATTGGTTCACCCTCCTCGACAGCATCGCATGGTGACTGTATATACTAAAAATTTATAATTCGGGATAGGTACCTTAACAAATCATTAAGCTCGGTGCCTTCGTGTATTGTAAATAGACTTCGATTATTAGGTAATCAAAATATAACTTCATCTCAAAACAAAAATATTCTTTTTCTATTTTTCAAATCAACAATGGAAGAAGGATGTATAAAGTCTGTTCTGTGCTTCAATGGTTTAAGGAAATATTGGGTGCGATTTCTGGACAAAAAAATACATTCATTTCTTGGAAATATTTGCTTTTCAATTCTTTCTTCTTCGAATTTCTTTCATAACTCAGTAATAAATTAATAATGCATTCTTTGAGTGTTATAATTATCAGTCTACTTTAAGCTTAGCCCTGAAACATCTCCTTGGCTTAATTACCAATTCAACTAAAAAAAAAAGATTACAAATACAAAACAGACAAATCAGCCACGGCATAAACAGTTAAACGAATATTTGTAGGCGGTTTGGGATAACCCCATTCAATATTGTGTCCTATAATAATGTACGACACTAGATCATCAATAAAAGGAAATGAAGCAGAATATCAAAGATCAGTAAAGCCAAAACAGTAGTCAGAATCACGTCAACCTCCTCTACTCCTGAATACATAAGTAAAATCGGGAGAATTGGACATCTGCTCTCTATTTCTCTCACAATAGACAGTTAAACTAACTATATGGACTATTTGCTATGTGTAAAAGAAATTTCTAAGAAGGATTTGGGGAAAAGGCCTGCACCTGAGGTAGAACAGAAGAGAACGAATAAATGAATGATTTTGATGACACTCATAAGAACCTGAAAATAACATCTCTAAACAATCTTTCTATCTTCTGCTATGAATTTTGCCTTAAAAAGCTAACATGATCTTAAAATACCTGGTACCCTGTGAAACTGGAGAGATAACTATGTGTGAAAGTTGTGGCGAAGTGTTGGGAAGTCGAAAGGAAATTGTTGGCTTCGCCTGGTGGATACGAGCATTACAGAGCAGAGCCTTTGGAGTTGGGGAAAGGAGAAATGAAAACGGAGATTGTGATTGAGAGGAAAGGCTCCTTTCTACCTTCCATTTCCCGCTTATGTTGATTATATCCATTCTGCAACCTGCGCTTAAGACTGGTTTAGCGGGGCCGCTTAATTTATGACGCTCGCCATCGTTTTCAGTGTCGACAAACGATTTAAGTATGAGAAAATTTAATAGACAAAATACGTCTTACGACGTAATCCGAGAAATGTGGACAAAGTTGCATCACTTTTTTGCCCTTTATAATTACTAGCACTTGCCCCAACTAGGGAAAGCAGCGAGTAGCTGCTGCCTAACTTCATTTACTTAAAATTCCTAAGTCGTAAAGAGGATTTCCTTCTAAAAGCATATGTTGTATGGTATTTGAGAGGTACACTTGTATTAAATCAATCTATTATATAACATTAAAAAAATTAAAAAAATGAACTTAGATGGATAAATTAAAAAAAATGAAATTTAATTTTTTTTTATTTTAAAAAATATTATATAATTTTGATCTCATTCATTCATTTGTAATTAACTAATAAAACTTCACATATCTGATCTAAAACATGAACTAGTGTATATATTACATTATTACTAATAAACTATTTTCATAAAATCTAATTTTTTTTACATATTGAAAAAGAATAGTTACACTTTAAATTCAAAAGAATCAAGTATTAATATCCAAGATAAATTCAATAGCATATCATTCGTTATCTTGAAAGAACGGGGATTATAGCATTGTTATCTAGAAACATAATAGATAATCCATTACTCTGATCAAACAATGGAGATTATTATATGGGTATGATAATGTGCTAAGGGCATTTGTGTCAACCCTTGGAGTTCTTCACATTGGCATAGATATAAATTATTTAATGTACTAGGAGGTTGAAGGAGGTCTCCTTCTCCTTCTACTCCTGTTTTTTCTTCTTCGCCTTCTTCTGTTGCTTCTCCTCCTCCATTGTCTTCTCCTTCTCTTTTCTCATTTTTCTACTTCTTGTTTTGCATCTTCTTATTCTTATTCTTCTCCTTCTCCTTTTCATTCTTCTTCTGCTCTTCTCCTATTTTCCTCCTTCTTCTTCTTCTTCTTCTTTTCTTTTTGCCTCCTCCTCCTCCTCCTATTTTTTCTTCTTCGCCTTCTTCCGTTGCTTCTCCTCCTTCTCCTTCTCCTTCCCCTCCTCCATTGTCTTCTGCTTCTCTTTTCTCATTTTTCTACTTCTTGTTTTGCATCTTCTTCTTCTTATTCTTCTCCTTCTCCCTTTCATTCTTATTCCGCTCTTCTCCTTTTTTCCTTCTTCTTCTTCTTTTCTTTTTGCCTCCTCCTCCTCTAATTCCTCCTCCTCTTCTTCCTCCTCCTCTTCTTCTTCTTCCTCTGCTTCTTCTTCTTTTTCATGTTCTCCCTCCTCCTCCTCCTCCTCCTTATCCTTATCCTTCTCCTCCTCCTCCTCCTCCTTCTCCTCTACTTCCTCCGCATTTGCCTCCTCCTCCTCTTCTTTATGTTCATCTTCCTGACAGCACTAATTTCCATTGGCAGCCTTTCTTGACTTTGGGACAGCCTCCTTTCTAGAATACTTGCAGTCTTTCTTGGCTGTGTAGTCCCATATTAAATACATGGTTGTATATATTTATGTTTGTAGTTGATAGTTGTAGATCTTTAATATTATGGTTGTAATATTGGTGAATATGGTTGAACACCATAATGTAAACTCTCTTTCAATTCTCTATATAATGGATGCCCTTGCTCTTATTTCTCTAAGGCAATTTAGGCTTTTGCATATTTTTTTTTTTATGATCAGCAGATCATTGATTCAGTTGCCTTCATTTGGTATCAGAGCCAAGTTGAGAAATTTGTCTTTCATTGCAAGTGATCTAGAAGAGATCAAAGAGCAAGTTAAAGATAGCAAGCTAAAGATTGGAGAGAAGCTTGGAAATCAGCCACTTAAGAGATTTTCAAGATCAAATATCAGCATATTTGATTACAACTGGTTTATTTGCTACAAGCTTGAGTTTGAAAGGAGGTTTCTGTATGGAGGCATTTGCAACTTGAAATGAGGTTATTGCAATTTTTTCCCTTTCTTTCCAGCCAGAAGTTAGAGAAGATTTTTGGAAGTTTTTTAAAGAAAACTTGTCTTTTTACATTGATAAATTTTTCTTTTAGCTTTTATTAAAGCTTCAATTATATTTTATTCTTTCAAAAAGCTTTTAAACTCTTTTGTGGAAACATGAGTTTTAATTAAGAAGGAAATGATGTATTGAAGATTTTTTGTGAGTTATAAAGTTTTTCATTGTAATTTAAAAAATAATATTTTTGTAATTAAGTGCATTATCAGTGGTAACCAACACTTATTTCTCAAATAAAATAATAAGAAAAAAGAGAGTTTTTTGTGTGTGGGTCCCATTTGAAGGGACGAGGAGAGTATTCATTTGCAGAGATCTCTCTTGAATTTTGTGTTGAGCACTTGGGTCATTGTGCATTTTTTTATGACAAATATGGCAGCCAGTGTAATGTCTAATGTGTTGATTCCCGTCTTTGAAGGAGACAATTTCATATATTGGTGTACTAGTATGCAAACTCTACTCATATCTAAGGATTTGTGGGAAATTGTTCAAAATGGATATGTTGAGATAGCAGATGTAAATGCATTAAATGACCAACAAAAAGGGGAATACAAAGCAGATATAAAGAAAGATAATGAAGCTTTATTCTTGATTCAGGGTGCAATCACTCAAGCTATCTTTCCTAGGATAAGTGGTGCTATTCATTCCAAGCAAGCATAGAAAATATTAAGTAATGCATATCAAGGTGCACAAACTACTAAATTGTAAACAATGAGAAAAAACTTTGAAAATGTAAAAATGACAACTAGTGAATCTGTCAATGAATTTCTAACAAAGATAGAAGGTCTAGCGAGTCAGATGAAAGTACTAGGGGAAGATATAGATGACAAGCATGTCATTGAAAAAAATTTGAGAAGCTTGATTCCAAAATTTGAAGGTGTGGTTTCTACGATTGAGATATCTAAGGATCTCTCAAGCATGAAAATTGATGAATTAAGTGGAATTTTATTAACTGCTGAAGAAATAATGAAAAGTAATGAAGAAAGCTTAGAGCAAGCATTTTCCTCTAAAGAAAATATAAGAGAAAAAGAAACACATTCTTCAAGAGTCATAGTAAATATGATGATAACAATAAGAATGAATACAAAGGTGAATCTAGCAATTCTAGAGGAATAAGAAATTATTCCAGAGGAAGAAGTAGCAACTTCAGAGGAGCTGGAAGAGGAAGAGGTAGAAGTAATGGGGGAGACAATAGTAAAAGGAATGTCCAATAATTTCATTTCAATAAGTTTGGACATTATGCTTCAGAATATTGGAGTAAACAAGGTGAAACAGAAAATAGAAGTGCTCATAGCACTGTTGAAGATAAACAAAATTTGTTTATTTCTTGCTTCAATACAAGTGCAAGTGAAAATAATGTGTGATATATAGACTCTAGATGTTCTTCACATATGACATCTAATGAGCATCTATTTGTTGACTTGGATCAAAAGCATCAAAGTGCAGTAGTACTAGGAGATAATAATTCTCATGGAAGCAAAGGTAAGGGTACTACTGCAGTTACAACCGAACATGGTAAAGTGAAGCATATCAATGAAACACTATTGGTCCCGGCACTCAAAAAGAATTTGTTGTCTGTTGGACAAATGTTAGAGCAAAATTATCAAGTGACTTTTGATAAAAATGAGTGCATAATAAGAGATAAATCAAACAAGAATGTAGTTATTGCAAGAGCAAAAA
>MU225201.1:125336-141862 GCA_018584345.1 Thuja plicata
GAATTGATTTAATTAAAAGCACTTAGGACTTTAGGATTAAATCAATTAATCATAGGGATTTTAGCTAATAATCATTTGAGAATTTAGGAATTAAATGTAATGTCAGATTTATGCAAATTTGGGTTTTTCTGCATTTGAAACTTAGTCAATTAAAGTCAATTAGGAGAAGAATTTGCTTAGTACAATAGGACTTTGAAGATAAGAAAATGCACCAAAATTGATTGATTATTAAGTGCCAATTTTGGGGTGTTACACAAGCGTCTTCCAAAATCCAATCGCTCATCCAAGCATTCCATCATGCCTTCTTGCACACCCATTAGCCTTCATCTCCCCCATCCATATCTCCTTCTTATATATCACTTGTGTATCCCTCCCATCCAAAGTTCATACCTTTATCTTCTCTCGTAGCCATATCCCAACCTCCATCTTTGCAAAGCAACACTATCACCTTCATCCCTAGTCCAAATCTACCATCCTACATTTACCCCAATCCTTTTTCCAATACATAATCCTAATCCTACAATTCATTATCCTAATCACCCCACTATTCTTGATCCATCATTAATTTCTTCTTATATCAATCCACCAACCAATTCCTCCTATCTTTTTTCGTCGTACATTTCATCATATCTCAGTCTGCCATCCAATTCCCCCTATCTTAATCCACCATCCATTTCCTTCTACCTTAGTCTATTGTCTAATCACTCTTATCCAAATCTATCTTCCACTCCCCCATACCTTAATTCTACTACTACTAATCCTCCATTTCATCCCAATACTTTATCTAATCTCAATTCTCTAATCCATAAACCTAACCCTCCCACTACTCCCAATCTTCCATCTACTCCTAACCCTTCATTTATCACTAAGTATCTCATTCCAAACCTCTTTGAAGGACTAATAGCAAAGAAGCCATTACGAAATCCACATCCCAAAGTTGTGGAGACATGTCACCCCACTTCATCATGTAAGGCCACTAGTGATGAGGTCCTTCACCATCCCACACCTATTATTCCTCTTCCAACTCCTAACATCATATAAACCATCCAACTCCAATCCCATGAACCTCATGAATCAACCCCTTTCCATCCACACCAGTTGAAGAGTCTACACAACACTCGTCCCCCATCACACCATCTACACCAATCCAATCTTTGCCAAGATATTACTCGAAAGCATGCATATATAAACCCTCATCTAAATCAAGATCCTGACAGCACACCTAATCCTTCTCATTATCCATTATCATCCCCTCACTCAAATCAAGATCCTACCATCCCACCTACTCTCTCACATGATCCATTATCATCCCCGCATCCAAATAAATATCTTACTCACAACATCCTTTATCATCCTACCATTCAGATATAGGGGATTCCAAGGAAACCTGCAACATATGTCTTTAAAAATATTTTTTTAAAAATTGTATATTTTTTAATTTTTAATATTCAATAAATTTGCCAAACTCATTGTTGAGTTTTTGCTTGAATTTTTGCCATGTCACAGATTTTTGAAGCTGTTAAGCCACCCGAGTAATTGCCAAATCCAAGTTTTTCAACTATAGTTTATGTAATTGATACCCAGAATACAGGAACAAATTGCATACTTGACATAGGCACACAATGAAAGAATTAACCAATACAAATGACCATTCAAAAGGATAAATTTCAGGGTACAGAGAAAACAACAGATCCTTCTCTCATCCTATGCATGCACTGGATTTATTTTTGGCCCTTCTCTCACATTTCCTGCTAGAATTCCTCTTCTTTTATAGGTTTCATTCTTCTGCCTCCATTATCTTTTCATTCAAGAGTCGTCGGATCTTCCTGCAAAACAGTTCAATGTCACGAATGCCCCATGGTATCATACAACAGCTCAATGTTATCAAGTCAGCATCAGGAACTAGCTGTCCAAACACCTAGAAACGACACTTTATATCAGAAACTGAAAGAAAACAAAAACAAATCTTCTTACCACTGTGAGTCTGATACCATGGACATTGATACAGTGCAGGCCTGTGTTTAGGGGTTGTTTCAAATAGCAATTCTAGCATTACCAATAATCTCCACAAGAACATTGCCCCTGTTTCAAATGATAGAATTGATTTGCATCTCTCACAACAATTTCTCTTGCAACAATCTTTGAAATAAACTTTGTTGCAGTGTGGCAGTCACCACAGACTTGAAGGTTCTTGACAATCCTAATAGTCATTCCAGGGACCGTGTTTCATAACCCAAATGCAATTGCCAACTTCTCACCATGATGGCCAAGAAATATTTCCTTCTCCTCCTCAATATCATTTAACACAGGTCTTGAATCGGGAATATACCCTGCTGCTTTTATCTCACAGGACAATTTCTCCAACTTCGCATAGATTTCCTTTGTTCGTGGGTGTGACCTGTCTCCTACAAAAAGAACATGGAGCATTTAATGAACCTCAATCCAACTGCATCCAGGTGTCTTTTTAATCTCTTTGTCTTTCATCATTTTTCTTACATTTTGAAGCTCAGCCCATCTGCCTGCTTCTGCGTAAGTGTTTGACAGAAGAACATGAGATGCAGCATTTTTTGAATCCAGTTCAAACAGGAGCATTGCCATAAATTCTCCTAACACTATATTCTGATGTGATTTACAAGCGCCAAGCAAGCACATCCAAACAAGCACGTCAGGTTTTATTGGCATCTTGATTATAAAGTTTAGGGTTTCCTCAAGATAGCCAGCACGGCTGAGAAGGTCAACAATGCATACATAATGATCCACTGTAGGCATAATCTGATGAGAACTACTCATGCAATTGAAGTATTTACAGCCCTCATCCAGTAGACCTGCATGGCTGCATGCGAAAAAAACACAAACAAAGCTTACATGGTCAGGGTTGGTTCCAGAATGCTTCATGAGTTCAAAAAGTTTGATGGCATCTTTCCCACAGCCATGCATTGCATATCCTGCAATCATAGCAGACCATGAGACTACGTCTGCATTATGCATTTTGTCAAACAACTTGCGTGCCTTCTGCGTGCTTCCACACTTTGCATACACATCAATCAGGGCATTCACAACCACCACATCTGACAAAAAACCACTTTCAATTATTTTTTGATGGATTTCTATACCCTGTTCCAAAGCTCCAAGTTTGGCACAAACCGGAAGGATGCTAGCTAAAGTTGATGAGTCTGGATTTACCCCTGCCAATTGCATTTGCTTTAAAATATCCAAAGCTTGTCCAAGGAGACCGTTTTGTGCATATCCAACAATGACTACAGTCCATGAAACAACATTTTGTTGAGGCATTTTGTCAAACAATTTGTGTGCCTTCTGCATGTTTCCACATTTTGCATAAGTGTCTATCATCGCAGTCATGATTACAACATCTGACAGATTTCCAGATTCGATTATCTTTGTGTGGATCTCTCTACCTGGTTCTAGAGTTCCAAGTTTAGCACAGGCTGAAAGAATGCTGACAAAGGTTGATGAATTTGGCTTTACGCCTTCCAGTTGCATTTGGTTAAATAACTCCAATGATTTTCCAGAAAGCTTATTTTGTGTATATCCTGCTATCATTGAATTCCATGAGACCACATTTCGTTCACACATTTTGTCAAACAATTTTTGCGCATTTTGAACCCTTCCACTCTTTGCATACATATCTATAAGCGCAGTCACAACCACCACATATGATAAAAACCCACCTTCGATTATTTTCTTGTGCAACTTCATAACCTGTTGCAATGCTTCCATTTTGGCACATGCTGGGAGAATGCTGGCAAAAATTGATGCGTTCATCTTCACACCTGCCAACTGCATTTGCTGAAACATTTCCATGCCTTTGTCAACAAACCCATTTTGTACATATCCACCAATGGTTGCAGTCCAAGAGATAGCATCTGGCTCTGGCATCTCGTCAAACAACTTGTGTGCCCGCTCCATGCTTCCACATTTTGCATACATGGTTATCATGGTATTCACAACAATAACATTGCAGTAAAATCCACTTTCTACTATTTTTTGATGGACCTCCATACCCTGTTCCAAAGCTCCCATTTTGAAACATGCTGGGAGAATACTAGCAAAGGTAGTTGAATTTGGCTTTACACCTAAAAACTGCATTTCCTTAAAAGTCTCCAAAGCTGTTTCAAGCTGCCCATTTTGTACATATCCAGAAATGATTGCATTCCATGAAACAACATCTAGTTTAAGTTGGGGTAAGTTATGAAACAATTGACGTGCCTTCTGTAACAATCCACACTTTGCATACAGGGATATCAAGGTATTAGCAACCATAACATCTAACAAAAAATCACCTTCAATTATCCTTCGGTGGATCTCCAAACCCTGTTCCAAAGCTCCTACTTTGATACAAGCTGGTAGGATGGTGGCAAATGTAGCAGAGTTCGGATTTACACCCGCCAAATGCATTTCCCTGAACATGTCCAAGGCATTTTCAACAAACCCATTTCGTGCATATCCAGCAACAATTATATTCCACGAAACAACATCGCGATCAATCAATTTGTCAAACAACTCGCATGCCTTCTGCATGTTTCCACATTTTGTAAGCATGTCTAACAAGGCATTTGCAACCACAATATCTGACAAAAATCCATTTGTGATTAATTTTTGATGTATCTCTGCACCCTGTTCCAAATTTCTCATTTTGGCACACACTGGAAGGATGGCAGCATAAGTGATCCGATTTGGTTCTACACCAGCTCTTTGCATTTGGCCAAACAGAATCCATGCCTCTTGAAAAAATCCCTGCTTTCGGCAAGCTGCAATTATGGTATTCCATGAATATAGGTCTCGTTCTGTCATGTGTTCAAAAACTCTGCGAGCATCGACCACGCTTCCGCATTTATCATACATGTTGACAACAGCATTTTGAAAAACAGTGTTTGTGGGAAATCTAAATTCCCTGTTAATGATGTAAGAGCGGATTAGCTTGCCCTCTGAAAGCCCTTTGTAAGCAATGCAATTTTGCAAAAGTGGAAGATATGTGGAAGAGTCTACACGAAGGTTTCGTGCGGTAAGTAATCTGTATTGCATCCTTCAAGCAACCCTCTCTACAAAGCGTTTTAAGATTAAGGTGGGTAGTGGAATATGTGTTATTACTCATTCAACCACTGTAAAAAACCATCGTACTCTTGTTATTTCTGAAACTTGGTATAATGGCCATCTGCTTTTCATTTGCGTGTGTGAATCAGCCCAAACAGTTCCATTGCCAGGAAAAATCTCGGTAGCCATGATTCGAATTTTGCTTGCTGCCACGCTCGAATTCAAACGCCTCTGCCATCTCCAAGCTGATTTTAAAGGCTTCGTATGTCATTCTTTGATACAGATCTATGCGGATGCAGATACAATCATGGGTTTCTCCCCAGGGCGAAAATTTAAGTTATTACGGCTGTTTCACCAAAAAAAAATAGAAAAATTGTATTTCCTTCATCTCTCTCCAAGTAAACCTGCGCTGGATTTTTTATTTTTTATTTTTAATAATGGATTGAAATGTATCTTTTTATGCTAGAGCTTGCATAGGCAATAATGTGATGTTACATAAGGTAGATAAGGTGGCCTTGGAGGTGGCACACTTGCAAGAATTATTACAGCATTGAGGTAATGCTCTATGTACGGTAGTCAGAGTTCCTCTAGAGGCTTTCGTTTTCAGTAGTTGGTCGACTTCTCACGGTCGTCGACGGGGACGGAGCTCTTCTCAGCAGCATACCGACACTTCCCGTTCTCAGCCGCATCGCCGACCCTCAGCCCACCGCCCCTGTCCATAATTAGGTCCCACTTATCTTTGTCTATATTGTAATCATCTAGTATGCCTATAATTTTCTTACCCTGTTTGTAAATAGCAGGAGGATTCAAATCATCAGCAAAATGTACTAGAGTGACATGTATTTTATCTTCATACCTTTGTTGTATCCATGCCTGTGCTTCTCTGAATGTTTGGCAATCACTGTCCCATTTCTTTCTTGATGCTTCCAGCTTAGTTCTTTCAGCCTCTAATCTTTTTCTTTCCAGTTCCGAGTTTGTCTCTATAGTAGGACTTGATGGCATGGGAGAAGGAGGGAAAGTTACAATTGGACTAGATGAGGAAGGCTGGTGTGAACCTTGTGTTATCATCTTCTGAGGAGAAAATTGAACTAATTATTTTCCTTCTAGTATAGCAATTTTCGTATCCTTCTCAATGGAGTTTATCCTCTCATCATTGTATGCTTTCAAAACTGTTTCCAATTGTGTCCTTAACTTTTTAATCTCTTCCTCTTGCTTTTTTGTCACTTTCAGGCTGAATTTTGCAAACTCTAAAGTTAGGCTTGCTGCCTCCACCCCTGAAGTATCTGCAACTCTCCTTACTAATAAGCTGCTTGAATGCTCAGCTTGATCATCTCCATCAGTTCTTTTATTTTCCTTCTTCTTTAATGACCACATGACCAATGTTGCATGGTCTTCACTAAACTTAACACCTATAGATATTCCACTAGTATGCATTAGTTTAGTCTCCTTCCTTATAGAATCAAAAACTACAGCATCAACAATGTCCCGTTCTGGAAGAATAAGGACTCCTTCCTTCTTAACCAACTCTCGACCTTCTTCAAGAGTGATCTTATCAAATTTAGCTATCATCTCCTGCTTTACCTTTGTTTCAATCTGATCTTTATCATTATCAGGTTGATCTTTTTGCCTTTGCTGACATGTTCCTTGGAATTGATTAATATGAATTCTCTATAAGAATTGCACAAATGTCCTAGCCTTAACAAATTTATCATCAGATAAGAATTCATCACTAGCTTGTTTAGTGATCGGATCAAGCTCCTTACCAGCAAACTCGGCCATAGTCAAATCTATCTCAATATTTTTGGGATCCTCTAGCATCCCTTCTTGCATTTCTTGGGATGTTACAGCAAATTGCCCTGTATTTCCCATCTGTACTAGTTGTTCAGCAATTTCTTATTCATCAAGGTGCGGAGGAGATTGGGAAGGTCAGTAGATATCTTCTTCTTATTGTCCCCTCTCTTCTATCCTTTGCCTTTTGGGAGATGGCAATGATTGAGCATCTATTTCCAAGGGTCTCTTTCCCTTTAAAGTAGAAACTGCCTCTATTCTTGGTAATACCACACTATATCATTTTTTCTGTTGTAGGACATACCTGCCTGGTGGAATACCTCTAGATGCAATAGCCCTACTTAAAATGGCTTTAGCCTTCTCTGGCTCTGCTTGCATGACATTCTCTTTCTTCTGATTTAGGGCTTGCATAATATCCTCAAACATTGTCATTAAAGAATCTATCTTCTTGGCCCAGAGCATGAATGCTTTTAAAGGATCATATGATTTGTCAAAATGTTGGACAAAATCCAAGGTCTTCTTGTATACAAGCCACTTCTCTTTCTTGATCTCTTATTCTTGCAGATTGAACTCATTCCTGATAAGATCTTCTGGAAAGTTAAATTGATGACCCAAAACCAGACATTTTGTTTTCTTCTTGAACATGTCACTTAGGAAACCCTCTGTGTCAGCACACCTTACCACTGATGTTTTCATATGATAAGGCTCCAAGAATTGATGTAAATATGTCCATCCTCCTTTAGTGATAATAAATTGATGCACTATTGTGATAGTAGGGAATATGGTGCCCCTCCCTTTTCCTGTTAATGCATCATCTTGAAGACCACCAATTTGCCTAAGTATTTCTGCAATGCTATTTTGAGGGGAACCTGATAAGGGAGTATGTTTAGAACTCCTCTGAAACCATAGACTCTGAAAACAATTGACACAGGATATAGAATAATGTCACCCCAGTTGTGCACTATCTGAATAGATTTAGCATACTCATTTGGTCTTAAAAGAGTCAACAAACCTTTAGGAATCCTAGGATTCTGTGTGAATAATAAGGCTCTAAGCCTAGAAGCAAAATACCTTTCAAAAGTAATATAACTAGCTTCTTTTTTGTCCCATGACATATTTGCATTCCATAGTTGGACATGCATCTCTTCTTCATCTTTGAATTTCACTAAATCCATCTCTTCTTCAAAATAATCATCATTCTTAAATAATATAATATGCATGAGCATGAAATACCATCCAAATGGTCTAGGCACCTTTGCATTCTTTATTCCTATCAAACCCTCATGAATCAACTCAGCAAGATGGGTGGAAAAATAAAAAATGATAGCCAAATGTAGATGAAGAATCTGGACCATCGTGAACATATAAGGGATAGGAATTTTCTTCTCTTCATCCTCACCAAAAATATGGCATAAGGCGTTGTACATATCCCTAGCCTTTAAATTGAAATACTCTAGTTTAAAAGGCTCTGGTGTATTTGGGCCTACAACAATTAACCCACCTATTTTATTGAATAATTCCTTCAAGGGCTCCTCTCTGAGATACTTTTGCTAAGCTTTATAAATTTCTTTGAATTCATCAAAATCAATTTTGTCCTTCTGAGTTGAGGAATCATTTAACTTGAAGACCTCTCTTATCTCATCAGCTGTTATGCTCACTAGTGCTCTGTTGTTTACATCCCACACAACCCTAGAAGTACTGTCATATCTTTTTGCAATTTGAACAATAAATTTGTATCCATGAAAACCCTAGGGTTTATTAACTTCCCCACATCAAATTGCCAAATGTTACTGCTAGGGGCAAATGCATTTCTTTGGCTATAAGCTACTTTAAATAAGTCCAAACTAGTTATGCTAATGGTGGCATCTTTTGCCCATCTACCCCTGTCATATAAAACCTCTCCTATTTTCAAACGAGGAGATATTGGCACTAATTCCTTCAGTTTCAAAGCATCATTCATTGATTCATTTAATTGTTGTAAAAGGTCTTCAAAAACATGTCTATCCTGATAATCAATCTTCCCCGAAATCTCTCTTTTGGGAGGCATTCTTAATTTTAGGGTTTCTAAATAGGTAGCTACAATTCTCATATGCAAAAAATCTATTCGCAACACCAAACCCTAATGCCAGTTTAAATCACAAATTCTCAAGAATGTATTCTCAGAATAACTTACCCATTCTGCAAATTCTGGACACAGATAATAGAATTTCCACAATTTTAGCTCCGCCTCGAATCACTTTATCAATTATGGCTTTCTAATATTTGACAACAATCTTATACACAATCTCCACTGGGCTTTAGCATTTATTTCTTGATGTGACGGCCACACACTTCTCCATTACTTCCGCTTCATTTGAAACTTCACGGTCCAACGGCTCAGAAACTTTACTTCACTGGTTTAAATCCTGATCGTTGATCTCAGCACTGCTTATTACATCCTACAGCCAGAAAACGCTTATGAAAGTCATCATCAATTGGGACACATGGTAGCACGTCGCATTGCCTTGAATAATAGATCTTGATCACCTTTTCCTTGTGGCTTTATGTTGTTCGTTGGATCAAATTTAACTTGCAGTGCCTTTACCTTTCTTTATCTCCGACTAGGTCCCAATAATTAACCACGTGTCGACATGTCGCATTTCCTTGATAGATAGATCTTGATCACTTGTTCTTTAAGGTAATACAACCAACGTCAGATCAAACATAACTCAACCACAAATTACTTAACTGTCCTTCCTATTAACTGCAGGTTCAAACTCTAGCCAGGACACATGGCGGCAAGTCGTGTTGCCTTAATGGATAGATTTCATTCATCTTTGGGCTGAGGCTTTATGACAACCATCAGATTAAACCTTACTTACAATATCTTTAATTACCTTTTAAATGTTGAACAGGGCCCGCCATGTGATAGATGTCATTCAGTCGCGTTGCCTTACTAGATAGATCTTGCACATCTTCATTTTAAGGCAATACGACAGTCGTTAGATTAAAACTAAGTTATCAGCCTTTTACTTTAACTTAACTGACTACATCCAGCCCCACTGGACAGGTGTCAGCTAGTTGCATTGCCTTGTTTGGTAGATCAACTACATCTTAAACTTTAAGGGAATGCAACAGTCGTCAAATCAAATTTAAATTGTGCGCACTTTATCGTAGCTTTAAACAGATGTTGGACCTTCCATAGACACGTGGCTGCTAGTTGCATTGCCTTAACAGACGGATTAACTGCATCTTGGTGCTTGAGGAAACACGAAAACCATTAGATTAAAATAAACTTGCATGACACATGATGTAAAGTTTTAAAAGGTCGTGGGGACTTAGACTTAGGGAAAAATAAAGTGCTTAGGACTTAGGAATTAATAACATGGCCCCGCTTAAGACATGTAAAAAGAACACAATATTTTTTAGATTTAAGTGACTAAATAAAGTAACACAAAATTAGAAACCCATCGTAGCAACTTAGAGTTTTAGACCCAGGCCTATCAATTTGAAAACAAATACAAGGGTTTTGCATTACACAAAGCCTGGCTTGAAGCTTTTAAAACACATGAGTCAAATGATTTAAAAAAAAATTGTGCAGACCTAACAATGCCTACATGTACCCATTAAGTATATGGGTTGCTAGATATAACTATATATTAAGACATTCTAAGATTGATATATGGGTTTCTAGATATAACTATATGTTAAGATATTCTAAGATTGAACCCGGCTATAAACTTTAAGTTAGAACTTAAGAACTTTATCGAAACAACATAGTCTTTAATCAGATATTGAAGCAACTGACTAAGGCAAGCTATTCAACTAGGTTCAAGGGTTAAATATTAATTGGTTCCAACCTTTCAAATGTAATGCATGAGAGATATTCTAACTCTCAAATATTTCATTCTTGCCTAGAGTATAAGGGCAATTAAAAAGGCTTATAATCCTAGATCCAACATGCTTATGTTGGGACCCTACACAGAGAGTTGTCATTGTATTAACATTCCTTTATAAAAGCCAAGAGCTTTCTAAAATCCCTTATAGTATTACAGAGACAAGCTTGCCAAACATAAGCTAAGTTTAGCTAGAGGATTTAAAGATCCTAAGTATGTACCAGGTTCTTTGTAAAAAATACCTATGTATGTACATATAAGCATGCTTATACATCTAAATGCATTTTCATAGATGAATGATTATTCATACATTTTATACGATTCCATACAGTATGTTAATTTCTAGTTTTGCGATCATTTCACCTTCCCATGAATGAAATACACAACTTATACCTACATCTCCTAGGTTACCCCTAGACGCGCCATCAAAGTTTAACTTGTACCATCCATATTTTGGGTTAGTCCATTTACAAGTTGCTCTCGCTTCTTTGGATGCATTACCTCCACAGCTATACTGAGGAGGGATAATAAGTCCTACCCAATTTTTCCTAATGATTTTGTCCCAAATTGAAAATATTCTTTCTTTATGATTTGTATTTCTCAATCTATTGTTCAATGTTTCTACTATACTAGCTTCTATTTTATTAACAAGTGTTGTAGGTAACATTTTCTTATCCTGGAAGATCCTTCTATTTCTTTCTTTCCATAGCTCCCATGCAACGATGGATGGATTAATTACCCATATGTTTTTGTATAAATGTTTTCCCCAGGGATATGGCCAACTTGTTAGGTGATCCACTAGATTATATGGGTGAACAAAGGTCCAATTTGATTTTTTACAAATTTCGTTCCAACATTCTTTGGCAAAATCACAATTTAGGAGAATGTGATCTATTGATTCCTTGCTTTGTTCATATAGGGGACATCTGAATGGTCCTGCATATCCTAATTTATAAAACCATTTAGCAGCGAGTATACTCTTTTGGAGTGCCACCCTTAAAATATGCCATCTTTGGGAAGACAATCTTTATTCCAACATAGGTCTAGAGGAAAGTCTGACTTTGGCATTTGAAGGGATTCTACGATTTGGTTATATCCACTTCTAACCTTATATTTTCCATCATTGGATCCACCCCATATAATTTTGTCTTCCCTATCTTTTAATATGAATAATTTGTCTTTTAGTTTGTTTTTAAATGTGTTTTCAATTTTTCTGGAATAGGAACATCATCCAAGGATCTCCATTGCCAACAATTAGGAGAAAAATTACCTGATTTTGAAATTTAATTACATAATTTATAACCCCATTTATGAGACAAGAAACTTTTTATGATAGGTTCAAGGCCCAATGAATCCATGGATTCAAAACCAGCCCAAGAATCTTCCCAAAGTAAGGCATGTTCCCTAATCCCAATATCCCATGTTAGTTTATTGTTGATTATTCCTTTACAATCTATCATGAAATTCCAAATACGGGAACCTTTAATGTGATTTTTTGTTCTAAATATATTAATGGGATCCGCATCTTTAATATTTTTGTTTAGAAGGATTGATGCCCACTTTCTACTAGGCTCTTGAAACATATTCCATACTAGTTTTTCTCCTAGGGCTTTATTTTTCCATTGAAAGATTTTGCTTCCTAGACATCCTTCTTCAAGAGGTTTACAAATATTCTCCCATTTAATTAGTTCCATTTTCCTGTTATTAGATGTACCTTGCCAGAAAAAATTCCTGAGTTTAGAATCCATTTTTTTTAACATTATCAGAGATTGGTAGAGCTGACATTTGATATGTAAGAATTGTTGATAGAACTTATTTGATCATAGTTGTTCTACCTGCACTGGATAACCATCTACCTTTCCAAATATCCATTTTATTTTGAATTTTGGATATAATTTGACCCCATAATTGGTTGCTTCTTAGACCTTTTTTCTAAGGAATACCTAGATATTTACACGGAAAGTTCCCAATTTTAAAACCCAAGATGTTACAAATATCCTATTGTAATCAGGGTTCAGTGTTTAGAAAGAATATCTCATATTTTTTAGCATTATATTTTTGACCTGATGCTTCCATATATTGAGTGAGTGCCTTTTTCTAATTTTTAACTTTTGCTCTAGAGCTTTTCCCTGGAAGAATTATATCATCAGTGAATTGTTGGTGGGTAATGTTGGATACATTATTAGCAACCTTGATTCCTGAGATATGTCCATCTTGGTGATACTTAGTAATGGATCTATCCAATGCTTCTGCCATTATAACAAACATGAATGGCAATATAGGGTCTCCTTGCCTAAAACCACGCAAGATATTGAAAAAACCTTCCAGGGTTCCATTAATAAGAATGGATATCTTAGGGGTAGATATACAGTTAAAGATCATATTGATCCATGCTTTGTGTAACAACCCAAAATTGGCATCTTGCAACCCTAACCAATTTTGTTGCATTTGTCATTCTTCTGAATCATCAAAGTCCTATTGTACTAGGCAATTCTGGGTTTTGACTGACTCTACTCGACCTAAGTGTCAAATGCAGAAAATCCTAAATCTACATTAATCATACATTATATTTAATTCCTAAATATCATTTGGCTAAACAAACCCTATGATTGAATTAATTTAATTATAAAGTCCTAGCACTTTAATTAAATTAAATTCAACCCTTTTAGCTAAAACACATAAAAAAGAATTAAATAGTATTTAATTATTAAATAAATATCCTCATTTCAAAAATTGAATTTAATTATTTAAATAATTGAGAAAAACACATTTAGGAGGTCATATTTATTTAATTAATTAAATATTCTCTCAAAAATCTTCTCTTCAGTTCAGAAATAGAAGTTTTGAATTAACTGTGCTTTAAAGAGAAAGAAAACAGTTAAAATCAAAAGAAAACAGTTAAAACAAAGGGAAAACAATTCATTGTTTTCTTTTAAAGAAAGCTTTTTATTTTGAACTAGCTTTTCTATCTATTTTATTTCAAGAAGGAAACTTTCTATTCTAAGCAGGCTCTCAATCTATAAAAGAGCTCCTATTCCTCATTCAAAACCCCTGAGAAAAATATGCATTGTTAGAATACTGAATTGTTGCTACATTTTATCATCTCATTTCTAGTTAAAAGCTTTCATTTGCAATAGAATAATTTCAATTTCATAGAATAATTACATTGAAATCATGTCTTATATTAATCTTGCATCTTTCAATTCTTAGAATAATCTTGCATTTGCATTGCATTCATGGAGAAAAATCCTTCATTCTTAGATCGGTCTATGGTTGTAAGACTCTCGTTCTGAGAGCTATTTTGAAACCCCATCTAGATAGAAGGCAACAGGTCGAATCATACAGGCATGCAGGATGAATAAATCATATTCACTTATGTATGTGGCTAATGAACAAGGACTATGTTGAAGTGTATGGTTGAATAACAAGGCCAATTTTACCACATACATTTCTGGCGCCCACCGTCGGGCCGAAATTTTACTTTCTGGCCTCATTTTTTACACTTTTTGATCAATTTTGGTTTTCATCCGTACGACTCTATAATGAAAGTTCATGCAAAATCTCTCACATAATCGTGCGAAGTTTTGCAAGTATATGCATTTCTTCACGCGATACACTGGGATTCTTCGCACGGATCGTAATACTTCTTCGCGCGACATTTTATTCCAGTGAGCTTTAAAATTCACTTTTTTGATATCTCTATTTTTTGTTGACTTCTGACCACTAATGGTTTCTGTTTTTTGTTGACTATGCTTTTCTGGTTTTATCTTTGAAACAACTTAACAATGGTAGTTAGAAGACACTTCGGTTGGTGCTTAAAATGAATCATTGTCTTGCGTGATTGAAGTGTTTTCTAGATTGTAATTCCAATAACTATATGAATGCATCCTCTCCCCTCGCCTTTATGGATCTTAGGTGTAAGACAAATTCATATGATTCTTCTAGTGTGGCTAGCTCCCAAGAGCTTTAGCAGAGCCAATGAGAGTGGATGCCCAACCAGTAACAGGCTAAATCCAAGCCCTTCTGAACTGGTATATAAAAAATTCCATTATGATTAATCTCATAATGGACAGGTGTGAATTCGTTGTGGCAACCAAAATCTCCTCCAGTACCCTAGTGGTGCGTTAAAGTCCTGACATCGTTAAGGTGAAAGCCTTGCTTTGAAAGGATTGGGAGAGCCCCCTTAATTAGGAAAATGACTTGATCACAACCACCTGAATAGATGTCCTTACTACAAACTTTTGTTATAGTATCCAAAAAACCCTCTATCCATTGTCGCGAAAGGTTAGAGACCAACTAAGACGCCCACACTTTTACAACTCTTAGTAGAGACAACAACCCTTTGGGAAGTAATTTCTTTGGGATTCGAAGCTTGGTGTGCCTGAGAAGTGAGTGCACATGTAAGGAGGAGCCCATGCCTCCAAGCTTCTATGTTGTTCGCTAAGAGTAGGCGTAGCTGAACTTCGGTTCAAGTGGGGATTCAACAGATACTGCCCTGGCTATCCTAGGATTATGATGTGTCTGTTCTGGTACTACAAACATTCTGCTTAATGTGTTTTGCATGGGTGTATCATTTAAACAATTGAAATAAATGTCAAATCACACATCATACAACCTTGAACATGTCTACAACTATCTGCAACTTGAACTTTTTATCAGAAAACATCGCAATCTGTCTCAAAAAATGCAATCTGGTTTGATTCTATGGAATTTCACTTGTTTCACTGCTAAATCTCGCGTGATATTCTGCCATCTTCGCATCACTCTGTATGAATCTCCATGCGGGTATCTGAACATATCCGCGCGATATTGCGCAAAACTACTGCTTTTCATTTCACCATTCTGCCATCATTTTCTATAATATTTTGCATGGAATCGCATAGTTTCACGCGTGTCTGTGCTAATATTCATGCGAGAATGTACTTCTTCATGCGAGTCTGATATCTTTGGGCAAAATAGTGAGCTATTTCCCGTCTGTTCAGCATACTTCTGCTAAATCTGGTCTCTGATCTGGGTTTGTTTATCTGCCCTTCATCTTCACACAGTCTGCAACTTGGTTTCTTGGGCTGAGAATTATGTGATTCTTGCTTAAACTGGTCTCGTCTCATATCTTTTGGTATATTTCATTTGTGTTGTCATGCCTTGTGTCGCAATAGTCATCTCTTGGCTGTTCTAGCCTCATTTCTGATGATTTGCACCAAGGATACTTCACCTTTTGGCACTTTCTGTGCATTTACTTTGAGACAGTTTCAAGTTTGGTCCTAGTTCACATCCCTTGTACAATCTTTGTCTATGATTGTTACAACTCGAAGTGGAAAAATATTCCCTTCAATCAATCAAGATGAATCTGTGATTTCCACACCATTGTTGGCTACATTTGGTGAGGAATCATCTTGATCTCCCTCTCCGGTACTTTGACCTTACATCAAACGGTCATTTCTTGTGGATTTTAGTCAGGTTCGAAACCCTTTGTTCCAAGAGGATCCAAATTCTGAAAACACTCAACCTTCTCATACTGAGTCTTTACACATTAAACACTTGCATTCTAGCAAGATGGCAGATCATGACCAATCAGGTGAACATAGCAGAGATGATCTCTCTAAAACCAGGGGTAAATTCTCTTTTCAAGACCCTCCTCCTGATGAAGAGAGAGAAATAACCCAAGGGGATATCTTAGATGCTCGCAATAATAAAAACTTCATGAGAATGATGGCGGTCCTAATGAAAGAAGAGAAGGAGAAATACCTTCTCGAATTGGCCAACCAAGGAGCCAAACTCCCCTCTGATTACAAGGTAGAGACACTTGTTGAG
>MU225201.1:142772-155417 GCA_018584345.1 Thuja plicata
CAACCAAGACCCTCTTGGTGGAATGAATCTACTTATTGTGATTTTCACCAAAACAAAGGTCATAAAATGACTACTTGTCTTAAATTGTGGCATAAAATCCAGGATCTCATCGATAGTGAGGTTATTGTTGTGGGATGTCACAACAAGAACTCAGACCACCAAGCTTTTAAAGATTTGTTTCCTCCCCATGAGAAAGGTGAGTCACCCAAAGGCAAAAATACTCATGCCAAGGTCAACTATACATACACCAATAATGACAATGTCATTAATATGGTTGAGCCTGTTGATACTGAATACTATAATGTTATCATTCTCAAGGGAAGGGAAGATACTCCCAAGCCCAAAACTCCTTTCATTTTGCAAGGGTCTATGCCTCAGTCCTTCGAACAAGAACAGTCTCAAGTTAGTGCAAACATTGTTACTCGATCTCATGCTAAGATCATCATCAAAGGCCCTGAGCCTTCTACATCTATGCCGACACAACCTGTAGAAAAAAATATTGTTGGCTCTACCAATAAGAATCTGAAATTGGGTTCCTCGTCTAATGCTGCCAATTACAAAATTCTAGAACAATTACAACGTACTAATTCTTAGATCACCATCTTCGAGCTACTGAAAATCTCCCCTGCTCACAGGGAGATCCTTGACAAAGCCCTCACTGAGGCAAATGTCCCAAAAGATCTTGATCTCAACTGGTTTCAATCCATGGTAGGTCACTTGACCTCCTCCCATTACTTTTCTTTCTCTGAGGAAGATGACCATTCTTTGAGTCACCCGCATAATAACCCCTTGCACATTAAAGTCATGATTGGTCCAAAGCGCATTTGTCGTGTTCTCATAGATAATGGTGCTGGCCTCAACATTTGCTCTGCTAGCTTCCTTATTGAGTTAGGCTACGACAAAGATTGTAAAAAGATTACTATTAAGGCCTATGATGAAGAAGAACGAAAATCTAAGGGGGTAGTTGTGTTGCCAATCAGAGTTAGTCCTGTTGAAAGAGATGTTATATGTCAAGTGCTCGACATTCCTTTAGCGTACAATATTCTATTGAGAAGGACATGGATCCATGAAATGCAGGTTATCCCTTCAACATACCATCAGTGCATTAAATTACCATTCCAAGGATCTGAAGTGACTATACTTGTTAATACACGCTATGATTGCAACACACTCACAAAATATGTTGACATCTTTGTGCCCACCAACAGAGAGTCTATTGAGCTCTTCGAGACTAAACTAAAAGAAATGGAAAAGGGTTTGACACTCAAGGAACTAACATGGGAGGATATCATATTGAACCTGTGTTGTCTGTTACATCTCTGCCTTTGTCTCCACGTTCTTTTGGGAAACCTTTTGAAATCACTAAACTATCTACAGTTCCTCCTCAAACAAAATATGGTGGTACCTTTGTACACGCCATAGTACCATTAGAAGAAGAAGCTGGAAATAGGGCTATCAAAGCCTAGATCTATAAAGGAGAGGACACCTCTGAACAAACCACTCCACCTTATGACATAAATCCTGAATAGTATGGCAAAGGTATAACTATTATGCAATGCTTTGGGTATAAAGGAAATGGTCCTATAGGTACGAATCATAAAGGATTGATTGCACCACTTGAGGCTATTGGTCACCAAACATGTGACTATACAGGTATAGACTTCAAGAAGCTCACATTTCAACTGGGAATAAACCAATTTTTACCTCACATAGATCAACAACTAACACCTGAAGATACATCCAATACTGAAGAGTCCGAAGATAGCTTGGAGGAAGACTACTTCCCTTATCCCATTCCTCCAGATCTGGCAGCATTCTTTGCTAAACCAGATGACTTTATACCGCGTGTCAGTACGATCATGACTGACAGCACTTCTGATAAAACCACTCCACTTTCTCCATTAACCTACGAGCGGTGGAAATAAATGCACACTCTGAATTCAGGTCATCAAGGTGATTTGTACATACCAACACACTTCCAAGAGTAGTTTGAACAAGAATTTTAGCCACTCCTCACTAAACAAGAAGCAGGTGATGCTGCAAGCATTGATGAAGAACCTATGTCAAAAGGTTCTTATCTCACCATAGCCAAAGTTTTAGGTAGAACTCACCCAAACTGGGGACAAAGGGTTGATTTCACTTATGTTTTTGATATGACACCTAATGATGAAACAGACTCTCGTGAATATGAGTTCGATAGCTTGTCATATGCCACCTCTGATAGAGATATAGATAAAATTCACATGCATGAAAACCTTCTCGACGTAGGTGAAGGGTCTAGTGTAAGGTTAAATGAGTCCGACTCCATAGATGTTAATGTGTTGTCTACTACGGTCACTAGGAATCAAAGGAATTCGACTACACCTTTGGATGAGATCGCTCTAGGTTTCGACTTGCTCGTCTGTGCTTTTGATGATTATACCATGAACGCACTTGAACCCGTCACTTCTCTTTCACTTCGCCATCCTAAGCTTATAGACTGGAACTCTCCCTCCCCATATAATGAAGTCCATACGTTCCAGAATGATTATGCTCTTGCTTGTTACCTCCATGTTGTCGAACATGTAACGTCCTCCACTAGTGAAGAAAGTGTCAACATGACCAAGGCTGATATCAAGTATCTTAGTCACAAAAAAGAAGAAAAAATAGGCAATCTGATGGTGAAAACCACATTGTGGCATTGTCAGAGCCTAAAAAAGTCAAAATAAAGGATGTATCCAAGGGTGAAAACCTCTTTGAGGTGCCCGAGGATGAGATACTTGATACACTTCTGAGTCATTTCTAGGAATGATCATTTGTGCTAATTGAGCCCACTCAACCAGTCAACTTGGGTATGGAAGATGAACCTTAGATCATTCATTTGGCACAATCATTATCTGAGACAGAAAGAGAGGAATTCATTACATTCTTCCGGAGTAAAAAAATAAAATTTGCATGGAAATATTCAGACATGCTAGGATTAGACCCTAATCTAATCATGCATCATTTGTCCATTGCACTAGGCGTCAAGCCTGTTAAGAAAAAGCTTCAAAAAATGCATCCACATGTGGCTCTACTTGTCAAAGCTAAATTGGAGAAACTTCTAAAGGCAGTATTCATCAGAGTAATTGACTATGCATAATGGATCTCTAACATTGTTCGAGTATCAAAACATGACAAATCTATCCGAGTATGCATAGACTGCAGAGATTTGAATAAGGCATGTCCTAAGGATGACTTTCCATTGCCCAATATTGATATGATTGTAGATATGACAACAGGATACGAAATGTACTCACTAATGGATGGTTTCTCTAGCTACAGCTAGATTAAAATTGCGCCAGAGGACCAAGAGAAAATTGCTTTCACATGTGCATGGGGCACTTTCTGTTGGAATGTCATGCCCTTTGGACTCAAAAATGCTGGTGCTACATATCAAAGAGCTGTCACCACAATATTTCATGACATGATGCACAAAACAATGGAGGATTATGTTGATGACACTCTAGCTAAGAGCATGCAACGAGAGAAACATCTTGCGGATCTAGGTCCTATACTAGATCGCATGGAACGGTTCAGTCTAAGGCTCAATCCTAAGAAATGTGCATTTGGCGTAACATTTGGAAAACTGCCTGGTTATATTATCTCTGCAAAAGGCATCAAGGTGGATCCTGCGAAAGTTCAAGATATCATGGAAATGTCACCACCAAAGAATATCAAATAAATGAGAGGACTTCAAGGTCGGTTACAGTCTATCCGACGCTTCATCTCACAACTGGCAGACAAGTCACAACCATTCACGAAGACCTTACACAAAGGTGTGACCTACCAATGGAACAAGGAATGTGATGAAGGGTTCACACAAATCAAGTAGTATCTTGTGAACCCGCCAATATTGATGCCTCCTATTCATGGGAAGCCGCTTATACTTTACATCTCTTCTATAGATACATCATTGGGTATCCTATTGGCTCAAGAAGATCATAACAACAAAGAAAGGGCTATCTACTACATTAGTAGAACTCTGGTCTCATATGAAACAAACTATTATGCTATAGAGAAGGCTTGCCTTGCAGTGGTATTTGCTTCACAAAAACTGCGACACTACATGCTGGCTCATACTACATGCCTTACTGCTAAGATTGATCCTATGAAATATCTGCTCAGTAAAGCTACCCTCACAGGTAGACTAGCTAAATGGGTCATGCTTCTCAGTGAATTTGATATTGAGTATGTAGAGAGAAAATCCATCAAGGGGCAAGTGATTGCAGATCAGTTGGTGGAAGCACCTCTAGTAGATCATCAACCATTGAACATTGAATTCACACATGAGTCCATATTACTTCTTACACATCGGTCTTGGACTATGTTCTTTGATGGTTCTTTTACCCAACAGGGGTCAGGTGCTGGGATACTATTCATTACACCTCAAAGGTACTCTTTACCAAAAGCATATAAGATATTGTTTCCTTGTACAAACAACATTGCTAAGTGCGAAGCCTTGATCAATGGTATGAAGACCGCTCTCAAATGGTGAGTGGATAAGCTCAATGTCCTTGGAGATTCACAGTTAGTCATCAATCAAGTAAATGATATCTATCAGACAAAAGATGACAAGTTGGTGCCTTATAAATGGTTGGTTGATGACCTCAGAAAGTATTTTGTTCATATTACATTTCAATAGGTTCCAAGGGCAGACAATAAAGTGGCAGATGCAATGAATACTCTTGCTTCCATGTTAAAAATGCCATAAAATGATTTCTGACATGAATTTTTAGTGGAGACGTTACGCTACCAAGACTATGATTCCCTTGATTCCTGGATGATCTATTATGTCATTGGACATGACTCATCTCTCTACCACCATATTTATTCCTACCTTTGTGAACAAATTGTTCCGGACACTTACACCCAGAATGAGAAATGTCACTTAATCCGCAGTGCTTCACAGTTTGTCATCATAGCTAACGACTTGTATAGGCGTGGTCTATACGATACCCTCCTTAGGTGTTTAGAACCCGATGAGTCTGAATGTGCGTTAGTAGAGATGCATGAAGGCGTCTGTGGGTCTCACTCTAACAGTCTGACACTGGCCCGTAAACTTATTAGAGCTGGTTACTATTGGCCAGATATGGAAAAAGAAGCTACATGGTTTGCTAAGTCTTGCAAACAGTGTCAACTACATGGTAATCTGATTCATGCTCCATCCAAGGAGATTATTCCCTTCATTACTTTCTGGTCATTTCAACAATGGGCCTTTGACTTGGTGGGTCAGATTTATCCCTCGTCCTCAAATGGACATAAGTTCATCATTACAACTACATACTATTTTACCAAGTGGGTGGAGGCAGTCCCTCTCACCGTTGCCAATGGAAAATCAGTAGCTTTGTTTATTCTCAACTACATCATCTATAGGTATGCTGTACCCTCAGCAATAATCACTAATAATGGGGGAAAATTCAAAAACAAGGATTTGATAGAGCTATGCTCTAAGTTTAAAATTACTCAGCATTGGTCTTCCATCTATTATCCTCAGGGTAATGGACAGGTGGAAGCATCGATCAAACAAGACAATCCTTAAAATCCTGCATCGCACAGTGCACAAATTTGGATAAGATTGGCATCGCCAAATCAATCCAGCTCTTTGGGCATACAGAACAAGCATAAGAACACCAACAGGGGCTACGCCCTATGCTTTGGTTTATGGAGCAGATGTTGTATTACCAATTGAGGTTGAGATTCCTTCTCTACGAGTCTCTCTGAAAGGCCTCAATACTGATGATGATAACAAAATATCTTGGCTACAAGAGCTAGAACTACTTGATGAACATCGGCAAGTGGCGATTGATCACCTTAGAGCATATCAGAAAAGGATGTCTAAGAGCTATAACAAGAAAGTTCGCCCAAGGGACTTCCAAGCGGGTGACCTCGTTCTAAGGGAGAACTCTAAGAATCAACAACATCGTATCCAGAAAGGAAAATTTGAACCAAATTGGCTTGGTCCGTATGTTGTCACTACAATGTTTGGGTCTGGCACTTATCAAATTTCTACTACTGAGGGAGAACAACTCAAAGAGCCCATCAACGCTCTTCATCTGAAATGGTTCTACAGCTGAGACATCTTCAGTATGCTCATGTATATAGTAAAGTCCTAAAAAAATTCTAAAAATTTGAAAATGTCCTAAAAAAATGATCATCTTAGTGAAAACCTAGTGATAGGCGCTTTGATGTATCTCCAAAAAAATTATATATTCCAAAAATACAAAAAAAATTAAAAAATTGAAAAATACAAAAAAAAAAAAGAGAAAAGAAAAAAAAGGTGCCATTGATGAAAACTTGGCAAACAGGCATCATGGTAGCAAAAACAAAATTTCTTCCAAGAAGGTGAAAACCTGGTCAACAGGAGCCTCTTGTTCCACATTGCTATATCTATCGCATCACCACTTGGCTTTATGCAGCTTCTTTCCTACTTTCCTGCTTCCCTACTTGCATTTGCTTTTCCACATGCTTTCAAAACCCATCAAGACACCAACTTACATGGATTGAAACTGGTCATACTCTCAAGACAACCCTCCTGGTCTAGGGGGCATTGTCCTATTACCTTTTGGGATCTACTTCGCGACAGTCACCAGTGGTTCTCACTGCATCTGCCTACTGTTGCTTAGCTTATACTGAGTTCTCTTTCTTTGAGAATCTCCCTAACATTAGTCACCAGTGGTTCTCACTGCGTCTGCCTACTAATGTCTAGCTAATTGTTATGATCTCTTCACTTGAGAATCTCTCTCGCGTTAGTCACCAGTGGTTCTCACTGCGTCTGCCGACTGTCGCTGTACTATTGAGATTGCTCACATCTGTTACAGTTGGAGTTATACTCATGCGCTTTATCTATCGATACTTCATCTTGACGATCCTTTGCTTTAGCTTGTACATAGCTTTCAGTCACTTTTGTGACACTTTGGTTCCTTTGTGAACCCTACTGACTTGACACTGATTTAGCACCATACGCCTGGGGGCAACCAAATCTAGTTTGTCCTCGCAACATATGTCAAGTCAGTCATCACTACTAGGGGCATGGGTCCCCACTTTGACCGCATCTTTGGTTTACACCCGAGTCAGTAATCTTGTCACTTATGAAGGACAACTCGCTACTAACACAAACTGGTGTTTCTCAACACCCGAATTCAAACAGTGTTTTTCAACACTATCTTTGGACACATCTGTGTTTTTAAACACACATTGGATATCTCATATGTAAACATCTACCGATAATAATCAAACACAATGCACTCACAAGCACAACGGTGTTTTTTCAACACCTCATACACATACATATTCAAAAACTTTGAAATTGGCTGAGCTATGATTGAATCTTTCTTTGTATGTTGTCTGTTCTCATGGTTTTCATTGATATTTTTTTTTTCTACTGCTTGTTGGTGTAGTCTCGATGATCCGGCAACGTCAAATAAATAGGGTGTATGTGATAAGAGATCTCGCATTAAGGTGGAAAATCCTCACATCCCTCGATCTTGTTTATTTGTACGCCCTGGTGAGGTTGATAATATCTCCTCGACTGTTATTGCTCTGTTTGTTTACACATGATCACACTCGTGGTTATCTTGGATTTGAATGCCTCGATACTAGTGTACTCTTGCAACATTCATTGGAAACAATGTTTAGTTCATCTTGGCTTTTGTGCCTTGGTGCTTATGTTCATTTCCTACATTTTATCCGATGAAAGTCATATTCATATCCTTATGGTCGTAGTAGCACCAGTAAGGGTTGTATCGACTCCGATGTTCCAAAAAATGCTCAATGATGATGATTTTACAATGGGTCTCACAACCATGTCCTAGAATTGCACTTTCATATTTCATCTAGCATAAGAATTGCATTTTCATCATAGACTTGCATTGTGGCAGCAATTCGATGTTCACTTCATTGCATTCTCCTGGGTTTGTACATTGGGGAGTTATTCTTCAAAGTCCTAGTTTCATCACGACTGCACAAGCATTCAATCCTCGCTCTTGATTCTTCACATGTTCTCTTGGTTAGCATCTGTCACACATCTGGACACTTTGCATGAGATGTTAGTACCATATACATTACATTTGCATTATTATTTACACATTGCATTCACATATTTCAATTCACAAGTGCATAAATCATCTACATACATACAACTTTGCATCTACATCAACATGTGCATCGCATAAACTCATAAACATCACATACATGTGCATTTCATACATCTACATATATTCAAAACATGTTCATAGATTTGCATACATTCTAAATCATCTAACCATCTAAGCATATAGGAAATATTTCATAAACAATCACACGTGACACATGCGATGATACCAAAAGATGAGCTCATATATATATATATATATCAAATGTGTCGATACAATACAAAAATGTGCTACTCAAGCACAATCTATCTCAAAAATGATAGTACAATACACAAATGCCAACGCATCAGATACATCCTATGATCTCATCTATCAATCTATCATATCTAGCTCTGGCCCTCCCCCTCGTCACCTGGAGGAGGTGGAGGAGGAGGCATATCTGGTGGAGGTGGTGCCTGTGCACCCTCTGACCCTTTGGCATATGAAGAAAATCTCGGCACCTATAATGCCTCATCAGGCACTACCCCTGCATAAGCTGTATAGTAATAGGCTGCTCGGGCAACCTGATGTCCTGAATCTACCCAAAGTTACTCTAATTCTCTCTGCAAATTCCCTCAGAGATCCTACACCTCTCAGTCTCTATCTAAAAGTCGTGCATCTCACACGGCCACCTGTACTGTCAAATCTGTCACCTATCTATTAAGTTGTTGTACCCTCTCTCTAGCTCTTCGTAGGGCCTCCTGTGCCTATGATAGCGCATCTCCAGGGACTGGACCTTATGTTGGCTCCTGTGCAGGCTGGTCCTCCTGCATTGGGTCCTCCTGCTAACCCTCCTACTACTCTGCCTGCTCCTGCACATCCTCAAGCTGTGCAACCATCCTCCTCCTGCTCTGCCTCCCGCTGCTACTCACATTGGGATCTATCCTCATCTGGCGTGCAGGTATGTCCACCTGTACTATACGTGGATGTGGTACCTGTTGTGGTGGTGGTTGTGGTCCTAGCTGCGGTGGAGGCACTAGCGCCTGCTGTTGTGGCACCTGTGGGTGCACTACCTGTGCTAGCACGACCAAGCCAACTAGATTTGTGAAACACAGAAAGGGATGCATCACGAAGTGCTCCCTGAACTCTAGAGTCATGCTCCCATCTGTAATAGCGCTAAGTAATCCCATCGAGTCCGTGCTAGGGCTCGTACATCGATCATACATTAACCAGTATCTAACTTGGTCGACCATCCCCTCCTAAGCTCATCAGTGAAACAAGCATAGGAATAATACTCCTGTGGGATCTCCTGTGCTCGGCCAAACTGTCACCAGACATGTGGCAGAGGAAATCGATCAATAACTGATATTGCCCGAACAATAAGTGGTCGTGACACTAGCATGTATTCTAACTACTCACTAGCATCATCCCAGTCCTCTATCAACCTCCATGGTCGCCATGTCACTGCAACCAGATCGTCGAGTTGAGCTCACACTGCTCTATCTTACCCAACGTGGGCTTGGTATTCAAACCTTTGTACCTATATATGTAAGGCTCCAGCGGCTCCCTCAGATCCTCGCATATGGGTCACGTAACCGACATGTGCTTTCATGCCCACACCTATAAAACATAGACCCCTATCGCCATGCTCTTCGCCTCTTTATAGGTGATCTCATGCATCTCATGGTACATATGGGCCAACATACACTGACCCCACCCATATCTGATCGGCTCCTCCAGCATCCGCTGTAGCATCCGACCCCAACCACACTCGAAACCATGCTGCCCGCAATCCAGCATCAGATAACAGCAAAGGAATGCGGCCAAAACCATGGCTAATCAGTACCCATGCCCGTACTCTTTGACAGCTCCTCCCATGGGATGGCTCTCCCCATGACTAGCTCATCCTATAGGATCTCTCATAGTGCCAGTGTCCCTGGCCGAGGATGTACCTCATACTCTACTCGGGGCCCGTGGAAAGGTATCCTGAGGATCCTATAGATGTCCTCCGGTGTCACTGTCATCTCACCCTGAGGAAGGTGAAAGGTGTTCATTTTCGAATGGAAACGCTCTACTAGTGCTCCTAGTAACCCGTGATTAACCTGAATATCAGGTATCTCACAGAGATGTAATAGGCCCAAGCTGTCAATATGGGCAATCTCTACATCGTCTAACTACCTCACCAGCCCATTGATAGCTAGATGATGTGACCTAAATGCAATGTCTGGGAACTCGACTTGCGAGACATACAAACAACAAAGCACGATCAGTACTCATGATTCACGATAATCAATGCATAGCTAGCAATAAAGCATTACAGACACACTACGCTAAGGACCAATGCTAACGCAATTGCTATCAGATGCAGCGCATCCTTATTTTGTATTCAATTTACTACTTTTTCTTCATGCGAGACAACAGATTCTCGCACGAAGAAGTTTCACGAGTCGCGCGAAGTTTCATTTCCGCGCGAAGTTTCCTCACTGTTCGCGCGAGAAACCCCTATGTCAAAGGGTTTTCTGCACGAGACATGGGTACCCTCCTGCGTGAAGATACCCACCGGCCAATGCGAGACTCTTCCTTTTGGCAGTTTCTCGCGCAAGGCTTCATCACGAGACACATGAGGAAACTAGTTCCTTGTGTGAGAACCTGCGGAACAGTGTTTCACAATGCGTAAAAACATGAAAATTTTGACAGAAAGCGATAAAATTTGAATTGTCAGATAGGTTAATCGACCACTTACTGGGGGTCCGTAGGCTGTTGGCTGATTATGATGCCTGGATCGCTCGAAATGATTCGTACTCACGGGGACCACCATTTTCTCTCAGAACTCAATTCTCAAAAGTCGACGGAGGCAAATGATTTGAAAATGACCTTTTGGACTCATATATAGGTTTTGACCTAATTTTCAAAAGTGCTCCGATTTGTGTGAAAATTTCACCACTAGCTAATTTGGCCGCTCTGAATCCATTTTCGTGATCGAAATCAAAATCTAACACTTCTTTATAGCTTAAAATCACATTTTCAAAATTTTGGGACTGACGCGATCAGATGCTTGTGCAATCAACTTTCTGACATCGCTTTCTTGTCAGAATCATATCTAATCAACATTTCCTCAAATCTTTGAATTTTTTCCTCAAAAGTCAACTCTGGTCAACCTTAGTCAACTGGACCTCAACATCTCTCAAAATTGATTATGAATCTTCTGAATTCTTCCATAATCTGTTCTGAGTTCTTTTTGATCTCTGATTCATCATCTATCTGCGATTTCTCACTCTCAGTCATCATTATGACGTGTCATCTTTCCATTTTGCTCCCGAGGGGGCAGGATGATTACATCATTGAATCTATTTCAATCAATCTGATCTGATTTTCAAAAGTCCTCATTTCTAGGGGCATCTCATCACTTGGGGCATGTTTAGTTTTTTGTACCTCACAGTCAAAACTGGATACTCCACCATCAATAAGGGCATCTTTGTTCCTTACATCTTGTCATCTATTAGGTATCAGGGCAATCTAACCTGGATCCCTGAGGATCAAGCTTCGTTCTGGAGATGGTTCTCGAAATCTCAATCTATTAAGTGTTTGAGCAATCTAACTCAGATTCTTGAGGATCAATCTTCATTATGGAGATGATTCTCAAAAACTCATCTATTGGGAATTGGGGCAACCTAACCCAGAATCCTGAAAATCAAGCTCCGTTCTGGAGATGATTCTGAATCTCTATTGACTATCTTTTGGGACAGGTATCAGGGCAATCTAACCCTGACTCCTGAAGGTTGAGCCTCGTTCTGGGGAAAGTCTTGTGAAAGATATCAATCTGACCAATGTCTGTGCGATCTAACCTAGATATTGGGGGACTAAGCTTTGTTCTGGAGATAGTCCTAAAACCTCTATTGACCATCTTTTGGGATAGGTATCGAGGCAATCTAACCCTGACTCCTGAAGGTTGAGCCTCATTCTAGGGACAGTCTTGTGAAAGATACCAATCTAACCAGTGTCTAGGCAATCTAACCTAGATATTGGAAGACTAAGATTCGTTCTAGAGATAGTCCTACAAACCTCTATTGATCATCTTTTTGGACAGGTATCAGGGAAATCTAACCCTGACTGCTGAAGGTTGAGCCTCGTTCTAGGAACAGTCTTGTGAAAGATATCAATCTATTAGGTATCAAGGCATTCTAACCCCGATCCCTGAGGATCAAGCTTTGTTCTGGAGACGACCCTCAAAAAATCTACTTGACCAGCGTCTCGACAACCTAACCTAGACTTCGGAGAGTCAAGCTCTGTCTTGGAGATGGCTCTGAAATCTTCTTCAATCGATCTTTGCATCATCAATGTTTGAAATCTATTCTTCTGTGCTTCAGACATCAGACTATTCTTTGAATCAATGCGCTGCTCGCACATCAATTCAAAGAGGGGCAAAACATAACACCCCAAAATTGGCATCTTGCAACCCTAACCAATTTTGTTGCATTTGTCATTCTTTTGAATCATCAAAGTCCTATTGTACTAGGCAATTTTGAGTTTTGACTGACTCTACTCGACCTAAGTG
>MU225201.1:231819-249657 GCA_018584345.1 Thuja plicata
TTGGGAATTGTAAATTCTTATTGCTGGGTGCCGAATTTGATATAGGCTGGGCGGCGCATGTTTGAAGTGCTGCATATAAATTGCAGACTGTGTCTTGTGTGGGGGTGGCATCATTATTCTTGCAGCCACGTCTTCACTGCAGGCCCGCGACTTCACCATTTCTGGCCGGCAGCAGCATGCATAGTCATCGCGGGTGAGGAAGGAACAGTCCCAAACTAGCAGGCTTGCGGATTTGCAGTATAAAAATCAGGTTCCCTTAATGTTTTATTTAATTAGCAAATAAGAAAACAGTACCAGAGCTATTGTGATATTCCGTCAATTGAAATAAGGAATGAATATTTAGCTATTTCCAAATTTATCCAATTCATTACATGGCTGAGATAAATGGTCTTTGGAGTAAGAAATTAATATTCTGAATATGATGAATAAAGAATTACATTTTTGGTAAAGTTATTATTTGTAGTTGCAACATCCATTTATATTTCCTCAAAACACCATTCATAGATTGCCTGCCAACTGTTTGACCAAATGCCAAATTTATGATTTGCACAAGAAATTGATGAGAATTAGAGGGTTTGAAGATGAGGCCAAGTTAGGCTCATTACAAATCTGCATTTCAACTCCTGTGAAGCTGAAACCTATCTCAAACATGCTGACAATATTTATACAAATATAACTTAAAGTATAAGCTTAAATGTTATATTTGTATAAACCCTCTTGCCCCTAAGCTGAAAAAGTGACTAAGTATGGGAAGTTGGGCTTTCAAAATCCTGGCACTAGGTCGGAATCCGACCATGTCAGAGGATAAAATCCTCCTTCACTTCGGATTTCTGCCCAGCAAGAGGATAAAATTCCTCTTTCACTTTGGATTTCTGCCTACCAAGAGGATAAAATTCCTCCCCCCCTTGAAATTTCTGCCCTCACCTTAGACCAAAATCCTCTCATGAGGGTAATTTCCGACGAAGACAAAAATCCTCAGAGACCTCTAATTTCCGCCCAGCTAATTGACAAAATCCTCTCTTCATCCTAAATTTTGCCCTCAATCCTTGATGAAGAAAAGGGCATCATAAGGTTAGAAAACTCATTTCTCCCTCAAAGTGGAATGGATGAAGCAAGTTTGAGACTCAAAGGTAGATGGTTGGGTGAAATTGACAAAGTGAAGGATAAAAAAACCTCCCCTACCCCTTATTGCTGCCACCTTAGTATAAGCAAACTCAGACATGATTTAATGGCGTGATGGAAGAGAATAGTGGTCAAGAAAAACTAGGAGTTCAAGACCAAATTTGCCAAGGATAATGAAGTGAGGGATTATGATGTAGAGAATTCAAAGTCAAAGGATGAAGCAAGAGAAAGAGGAAAAATCCTCTAGGCATGGTGGATTCCACCAGCCATTGAGGATTTGATAATCCTCGAACTCCCTCCATTTCCGCCTTGAGTGTGAACAAGTTTAATGAATGATTGAGGTTTCAAGTGTGGAAAGAGATCGGTAGAATGCAAGGATGAACATCAGATCGAATGAGAAAATGGGACCCAAAGTTAACAAATAGAAAATCCTCCATGGATGACAGATTCTGCCCTCCCATGAGGATTATTTATCCTCAAACAGTACCAATTTCCATCCCAAGGAAGTAAGTCGCCCAAGCTTAGACAAGCAGTGATTTGTTCGAAGATGAAAAGGCATTTAATGGAAACATTAAGTTCTTTGACAAGTTGGCCTAATAAAGGCTTGGAAAAGTAAATAAAATAAAATATTTCATTGGCCAATTCCTATCAAAGTCGACCTGCCTCAAGTGATGTGCTCAAACGCCTATAAGATGGGTGATTGTAAATCATTTTCACATAATTTCAAAGCAAAATCTCTCTACCCTTAAACAACGAGTTACAACCTTTATTGACAGCAAGCTACATCCTTCATAAGCAATGTCTTTTTTTTTATCAGCGATAAGGCAGCGAACAATATCTTTTAGAGGTAGCAGATTGAATTTAAGCAGCGAATTACCCACCCCTTTTGCAGGAAGGCAGCTAAATATTCTCCAATAGACAATGAATTGACCTATAATTTCCAGCGAATTGCATCCTTGATTGGCAGTGATAACATAAGAAAAGAGTGAAATCCTTGGGAAATAATAGATCTGAGCAAATTCATTCCCAAAATCAGAAATGAGGGAGGGAAAGAAAGGTGAAATCTGAACATGCTTTACATCAAACCTTATTGTTTCCCAGATTTTACAAGAATTCATACCAAGTTTCAAAGAAAATCAAGACTTGGGATCTGCAAGAAGAGAGGGAGGTTGACCTTGAACTTAAGAAAATTCATTCTTGCCTTCTTGTTTTGATGTTGGTACTATTTCATTTCAATGCAAGCATTCAGATTTCTTCATTTTGTTATGCTTATTACTTTACAAAGTTTAATGCCTCTCTTCTCTCTTGTCTTGCAAGGTAATCGTTGAGGGAAAAAGATGTGGTGAGACCAAACTCAAGAACTCCAATCAAACAAAGGATAGTGGCAAGCTCAAGCTCAAAGACTACAAATGTGAAGGAAGATCCAAGTCATGTTATCAAAGGGAAATCCAAGAATCAAGATCAAGGTGAGATTCAAGAAATCAAAATCTACAACTAGAAGAAGTTTTTATCAAGTTTACTTGGAGGATCCAACCACATGAAGACATCATCAAGAAGTTCAAGATATATCAAGTTCACAAAGATGCAATATCAATGCAAGACAATGAGAAGATTTTGAAATGAAGATGGAGAAGGATTGAAAAGATGCCATCACTATTGGAGAGCTTGACAATGTTGAGTATCAAGAGATATTTTTCCTTCACCAAAAGATTGTCAAGTCTACAAGATGAGGATGATGAGCTGGCACCTAGTTGTCTTCTCCAACTAGGCCACTAGCCTCTTGCTGATGGTTAGAGTGCCTTGCGTGGTAAGCTAGTGATTGCACTTAACTTCAATTGATATCTAATCTTTAGTTTGCATCCATTGATGGGTTTAAAGAGATGATATTGATATGAAAATCATTTGAGTATACCTTAGAAGCTTGCACTAGGTGGGTGGAAGTTGCTGATAAAGCTACATCTAGTAGAATCCAAGTCATCCACACTTCCTTGCATTCCTACTTAGAAGTAAGAGTAGAAGAAGTTAAGTTTAAGTTTAAGTTGAAGTGAAAAAGTTGGAAGATCAAACTATATTTTCATTGCACATTGTGAAGCTAAATCTTTAGAAGTGCAAGTAAGTTGATATCCATTGATTGAACCACATAAGTCCTCAAGCGATTACCAACAGATCACATTATTTCACTGAGCAAGTATCCACAATTGAAGGGAACCTTGAAGTCATTTCATGATCTTACTTTGCAAGCTTAGCATGAGAGATGACCTTATTCAGGAGAGGATTGAGTATTTGGTATTTCATCTTGGAATACTAAGTATTTGATTCTGTATGTTGTAGTGGATCAAAACTCACATCAACACTACTTAGGATAAACTTATCCACTCGAGATTGACCATAGTCAAGGAGTGTATAATGTTGATAGACTGTCAGCCATACCACCTAGTTAGCAGATGGTTATCGCCAATTGCATGTAGGCAAGAGAACCCCACATTGATATAGGAATTGGATTGATTCTACCAGGAGTGTGTGTCGGGGGTCAATTACATGCTGGTGATGGATGTCCTCATTGCTTAGCTGTTTGATGGACTATAGGGAAGAGAATTTCTAATGAAGAATAGGTAGGTGATAGTTTGACCCAACTTCATAGTATGACTTTGGCATAACTTGATGTGGAAATGGTATATTTTACCCTATTAGTATGAAGACAAATAATCATTGTAGTAGGGGATGCACTGGATTCTCTTCCTAATTATCCATTGGTGCAAAAGACCAGGGAAAGGAATGGGACCCACGATGTAGTGCACAATGCACCAACATTTCTTCTCCTTGGGATGCACTACGGACAAGGGATGGTTAGCCATTGTATATCATCCAATCACAATTTTATTTGTGATGCTTGTATGAGCCAATGACTATTGTCTTTGTGATTCATTTCTAAGTCGGCCGCTATTGTTGTTGTGGTGTATGTTGGAGCAACTCATTGTGTATGTGATGTATGGCAAAGCTAGTCAGCTTGTGTACTTGTGATGTGAATGAGCTAGTCCTTTGTAAATGTGACATATGCTCGAGATAATCACTACATGTGTGATTTGTGATATGATCCTCATGCGTACACATATAAGTTAGTAAACTAATGATTGATAATGTTGGGTATAGAACTAACACTTGATGGAAATTGATATCTTTTATTGTGGTGTGACCAAGGTCATAAAATCCCCTAATTAATAGTCAAGATTAAGAGACATCAAAGATGTCATCTAGAGGAGAGAGTAAACTCCCTCTAAGTGTGAACTACAAAGCCTCTAATTTCCCATGAGAATATACATAGGTAGGATCATCAAGAGTGAACCCTCGAGGCTTAGGTCTGGGTCTAGGGATGACATTAATTATGAAAGCTAAACATTATCAACTATAAGCATATGGTGTGATATCTAGTTGTCACCACCATGGTGTACGGAGGAGTTTTAAAATCACCACTTCTAAATTAAATGGAAGATGATTTCTGAGTAAGTTAATGATTGACGTTAAGGTAAAAAAATAGTAGCAATTGAGGGCAGTTTGAATGGATGGTCTAGATTTAATCATGTACAATGAGTTAACTCTATTGATTGTGAAGTTAATTTGTTGAGGAATTGACTATTTGTATGGTATAGTTAAATTTGATTGATTAGTGGACTGAATTGATTGACTAGCTAATTGAATTGATTAGGGTGTTAACTCATGAAATGATAATTATGGATTTTATTAAATCATTTAATGGATAACAAGGTAGAGAATTATTTAAATATCTATGTTCCTCGTGGGTTCATCCCTTGTAATTTTCAAGGTATCCTCGTATTGCAGACGTCTTGGGGATGGCTTGGGGATGTGTCCTAGCCTTCCCATTTGAAATAAATAATTGCAGAAATGTCTTGGTGACGTTTAGAGAAGGGGATGGGTAGAGGATGGCCAACTATTCCCTACAACTGTAGCATGCTTTATTTTTTAAAAGGTTGCAGGTTGAAAGAAAAACATTTCTGTTTGTTTTCAGTTGGCCCCCACACCCCTGTTAGCCCTAGCATAACAAAAGAAAGATTCAATATCTAATATTTGTACATTTCTAGATGCAAAAAACAATTGCAGCCAAGTTGGAAAAATAAGCCAGCAAGTAATGGAAAATGATGTTGCATTGCCTTATCGAATATCCTACATGATAACAATGATCATAAAGGAAAGCATGCACTATGCGGTGTTTTACAAAGATCTAATGGTTTGGAATGCCTCCATTCTGAGGTCCAATTTATTGAGGACACTTAAGCATGAGAGTATTATCAATTTTTACAGCTCATAAGTGGATGATAAAAATTATGATACCAATGTTATTACAGAAATATTTACATATGGACGGTAAGGCAGTATTGAAAAAGTATGAATGACTGTTAAAATTGTGTCAATGCCTTGCAATGGTTCCATCATCTATAGCTATAATTTCCTGCCTCCAATTGGATGCATATTTTTGGGAAAGAAAATATTGGCTCCTACACTAGCTCCAGGGATCCACTATATTTTTTATGATCATTAAATTTAGAATATTGATGCTCTCTAGTCATATTGTATCATGTCTTTTTGCTGTTATCTTTGTTTCACTCTGGGTACTGCTTAAAGTTAAAACAATGCCTAATACTCTCTTTCTGTTCGAAAACAATTAAGAGTCTAAGACAAATTACTGTGCTATATTTCAGATCTTTTCCTTGTTGCACCAAGTATCTATGTAACATCCTCATACCTAACTCCTTGTTAGTTCTGTACGGAGCATATTTGTCAATTTTTCTTTTAACAAAATATTTTTTTACCTTATTTTAAGAACTACAGTTTGGTCTTAAGCTATGAACTAAGTGAGAATTGAATATGGTAATGCAGGCATTACTTTTCAGTACATGATTATTTACAATTTTCTAATGCTTAAAAAAATTGCCTTATCAATTTTATCATATAAATATGTGAAATTTCCCTATATTTTTAAATTTTTATATATTTTTTATATAGCCTTCTCCTTTCCTGTCTCCTGCTGTCCCCAAAAATGACTTCAATTTTTTTTATCCCTGAAACACATTCCCCCATTCGCATGTCCCTCCATCTTGGAAACTTGGTGGAACATAGTTAAATATTTATGGATAACGTAAGATGAATTTAATTAATTAATTTATTTGATGGGTGGTAATTAGCTCATATTAATTAAATAATGAGGAATTACATATTTAAATAAGAATAATGGATTAATAGACAATAATAGGATTTTAAATTAATGAATAAAAATAATTAATGATGTTAAAAGAAGAATTATTTTAGTGTTTACATGTATGACTCTACATATGTGATCATGACATGGGGTGTGCATGTTAGGGCACTCTCACAGGCTTACTTTCTCGCAAAAAAAAGCTTGAGCTAGAGTAGAACATTGCCGTGAAATAGCATTTGAAGGAATACATATGTTATATCAGGCCTTCTTGCACATGATTGTGCTCAATAGTAGGATCTTGCTAGGCTACATTAGACATCTAGGTATAACTTGCATTACGATGTAGGGGTCAAAGCAACCTTGTGACCCACAATAGGTTTCACTTTTGCATTAGGTTGTGCATGTGTATGCTTAAGTGATCCAACTTTATTGGTGGTGTTGGTTCTTGCCCCAGTATGGGTGGACTTGCACTGACCTTCACGATGATGCATTTAGTGGGTTCTCCCCATTAGATCATTTGTGTCACTTTCTTTTGAAACTCTCATTATTGGAACAAGGTGGAGCAATTCGTTTTGTGCTCACCATCATTGCACCCATGGTCACCATCATTGTAACCTTACATTGTTTGTGCCTTAGCTCATTGCATCAATAGCAATGTTTATTTTGTTTCCCCATTTAGCCACCTCCTAGACCTTGAAGTCTGCCACCTTGCCTGTGCCAATGACAAACTTCATCTCTAGTGGAAGACTTCATCATTCTTATGGTAAAATCATAATTCACCACATTATTTTGCTTGATGTTAGGCTTGTCTACTTTCTCCTTTGCAAGTCATCCTTGTTCTTGTTTTACTTTGCATGCAATTCGCTTCCTTGATATATTCCTATGTGTGGTGTAAACATTAGCAAAGACTAAACTATCCTACAATTCTATCAAATGCTCTTCTGATTAACTGCTCTGAGTTGTTTAGCCTCTAAGTAGATTTTCCAAACCTCTTTGTAGCTATCTATTGTATCTTTCACTCTCACTACTCTCCTATGATCTGATTGATCCACGTAGGAGCATGATTGCAGATTGGAGCATGGTTTGCCCTCATCACTAGTTACTCCACCTTGGTAGCTGATACATTGGCATCTTATTGCACAAATTACTGATTTGTAAGCATGTATGGCCAATCCACCCCTCATTGAATGACACTCTCATGTGATTGCCCCTATAAATGTTTCCTCATTTACACTACTTATAAATGTTATCCCCTTGAGACTCAACAATTGTGGTGTCTTGCCTTTGACTATCGTCATTCCTTGTTCCTAATTGGAGTTGCTGACATCCATGCCTTCATTTTACTAATCTTCTTTTGGCAAACTGACCACCTCCTTAATCACGTTCCTTGATGTTCAATAGTGACTATCAGAGGGTCTTGACGTGCTTTTCCACCAATATCTTAACAAAAAGAGACAATTGGTTTACTTGCCGAATGGGGTTTTGAAACTTGTGCAATGCTTCATCCACTAAACTATATGTTGAAAAAGGACATTGTAGAATATTACTATGAATAGCACCCTTGATGAAGGTGTCAAATGTTATTGTAAATCGATATATCCAATAGAGAGGAAAGGCTCTTTTTATAAAAGATCACAAGAGGATGTTTTTAAACAAAACACTCGTTAACAAAATGTAGAAAAGGAAACTTCCTAAACCAAGTAAGATACCCATTATAGAAACAATACAATATCATTTTAATACACTCCCTTGATGGTCATACACACCTTCAATCTTCCACTTCGACTGTGCAAAACACACAGTCGTGGGAGTAAAAATGTGGGTCGAAAATGAAGAAGGCACTAAGAAGTCGCGTGCGGCCACGTATCACCCAAAAATGGCAAACAAAAGAAAACACGGGCTGTGTAGAACTGGCGTGAGCTTAGACGTCGAGCTTTATAAAAGAAAACACATGCAAAAGAATCATGACTCATAGATATCTTTGTGTGCAGGAAGAGAAAGAAGGCGTCGTGCAGTCGAAAGAAACAAAAAGCGCCCAAAGAACTTCCAAAAAAGACGCTATTATGAGAAAAATGACAACATTCAGTAACAAAAATGGCGATCTTCTACAAACAAAAAACCTCGAAATAAACTCCAACAAATTTTTAATTAAAAAATCGATTAAAAATTTTGGGAAAAAATTCCAAGTAGAGCCTCAAATTTTTAATAAAAAAATCACCAAACCTTAAAGAATCTCATTGACCCTCTGTGATACTATGTTATTATAAATCGATATATCCACTAGAGATAAAAGACTATATTTATAAAAGATTACAAGAGTGTTTCTAAACAAAACACTTGCAAACAGAATGGAGAAAAATGAAACTTCCTAAACCAACTAAGATGACCATTATAGAAACAATACAATATTATTTTAATATCAATGGTGTGTGTGCATGTTGTCTCTAGCTATTTTAGCTGGGAAACATTATTGGCTGTCCACTCAAACCTATGTTGTGTCATACATGATGCAACCATCCCAACAAATGCTCTAGGAGTTCTACTCGAAACTCCTCATACACTTCATCAAATAGATTAACTTCACAACACTACCTTAGGCATTCCTTGGCAGGTGCCTCTCCTGGAGTGAGTGAACTCAATTTTTGTAGTGAACCGTTTGTAGACATTTGTGAACTTCATAAGCTTCAAGATGGTTTTGACAACAAAACCAAAATACTAGCCATCTGTACCAGCAAGTGTGCATGACCTAGAGCTAAACTCTTAATCCTTCACGTACTGGTTTCCAACATGCATTCTCACCATAAGCATTCTAAAGGTTCTTCACCCTCTATATGATATGCATAATGCCATGAGCATGGAAACGTGATATGTAAGTAATTGTGTAAACATATTAAACACAATGAAATGACAGAACTGTGTTAGTATTTTTTCATTTCTTCAACAACTTTCAATTCACATCATGCAGAGGTATATATAGATTCCTTTGTTATAAACATACTATCATTTGGATACAAAGTTTTCTCATGCAATAGCAAATATTAAATGCATGTGCATTTCCTAGGTAAAAATTACTAAATGATCTATGCTTAAGATGCTTCCTAGGAAATGATATATTTCTGTGTATGGTTACAATGATATGGTGCGAACAAGTAGTATGATGTTTGATCTTCTGATTTCAATTCAAGCCTCTGGGATAATTCTCCAACATCCATTTAAGAACATGAGGGTGTTGGATTGAATCATCGTAGGCATTCTAGAGTGAATGTATCTTCAATGGAGGCATGAAAGAGTGAGAATGCAAATATCAGAGAGAGAGAGAGAGACTCATGTGGCTGAAGGTATTTAATGCTGGAGAGCACTAGGAAGATAGGCATCACATGGAGCTAGCTAGATAGTTGTAATTGTTTCAATGTTCAAGCAAGCTGAAGATGTGCATTTTCCATTTTAAACTGTTTTTTCTTGCCGTGAGGTTTCTAGGATAAATATGCCTATCAATGGTCTAATTTGTTTAAGTTCATGCTTGTGAAATCAACCTTGCATTTTCCATTTTCAACTGGTTTTCTTGTTGTGAGGTTTCTAGGATAAATCTGTCTATATCAATGGTCTGATTTATTTCTCTTTATGTTTGTGAAATCATCCTCCATTTTGAAAGTACATGTAAGGAATTCCACTTGTGATTCACCTATCTTGTGAGGAATTACTCTGCCTCTCCATACACAAAACCAACCTATTCTCTTAGGGGAAATAGTGGGTGATTAAGGAATAGACTATGAATTATATTAATATCTCAAGTATTGGGATTCACCTACCTTGTGAGGAATTACTCTGCCTCTCCCTACACAAAACCAACTTATCCTCTTAGGGGCAATAATCACTCAGTATTGCCCCTAATAGGATAGGTTGGTTTGGTGTAGGGAGAGGCAGAGTAATTCCTCACAAGGTAGGTGAATCCCAAGATGGGGCAAGGACATGTATTTTTGAGGCCTTGAGGGAGTATGTCCCAAGATGGGTATATATATTGGCCCCTTATTCCTAATTATATTTAGATATAATATTCTATAGATCAGTATTGATTCATATATAAATTACAGCATACCAACTTGCTGTTACATGATACTCATCAGCAATTAAATATAATCTATTTCCCCTCTGAACTCTTCCTTGTGCAGTGTGTCAAATATATTTTATAATTTCTAATCCTTCCTGAATGAGTGTGTTTGGTCTCCCTCTTATATCTTTATTTTCTTATAGGTTCCTCTCTTCAAATAGACACAAATTTTCATAATTATATTTCAATTGCATCTTTCCATTATTATATTATGATTGTAGTTTATCATATCCACTGCTTTCTTTATTTTTATAACTTGTGTCTCTTCATAACCTATATATAATCACTATATCGATTAGTATGTCTGCTCTAATCACCGATTAGATATACCTGAGTTTCTTGACAATATAGTTAAGGATTATAGATTATAAATTGTTGTTGCTCTTCCTCATTGATCTCTGTTATTACTAATGATCAATCCTCTATCAACCAATTATTATTTAATATGTGACTTGTGGTTTGGTCAAAGCTTAGTATTCCAAATTTCCAATATCTTATTCATGATTTCTTTTGCCAACTACATAATCTCCATGATTCCTCGGTGGCTTAGATCTTACACCTATTGATCGATGTTTTATTCAAAATATACCCAATTGCTATTTTTCTTAATCACTGTCTCATTGTATATGCCTTATACGATCTTCTTGTAAACATGTTCAATGGTTTTATTATCATTAATTCTTTTAATACTTGAATGCCGATCCTCTCCAGCATGTTAATTGAGGATAGTGATATTAGCCTAGCTTATTTCATATTTGATAACTTTAACAGTTATATATTATTGACTTCTTCAAGTATGATCTTTTGATATACTTTTGCAATTCTGTCTCTTTCAGGCCCGTTTGTTTGCAGAATTGGAATTTGAGTCAAAACCTGATTATCTCAAAATCAGGTTTTGAAATTCCGGTTTTGTGTATTCGGAAGATAGTTTGGACCGTTTGGTTGACCGGGAAGATGACTGAGTCAATCCATCTTCTGCGTTTGGTTGCCATTTTCAAAATTGGAATTGGAATTGACGATGGTCGGTTTTTTGGCGTCAGATAGAGTTGTTACACATGGTGATCAACATATTACATCAGATTAACATATTACTTCCAGTTGGATATGCAGGAATGGGGAACCATTATTGCGGGGGATCCATTGAAATGTGATTCCCCTGAGACTGACAGGGCACCAACGCCCTATTACTACCACCTTTATGCCAATTGCCAGGTTAATCTAGGGGCATGGCAAGAGGAGGAGATGGCACAGTCCCCTCAGGACTACTCTTCATGTAACCATGTTCAGAATTGGGAGAATTTGCCGTTTTCAATGAATTGGGCATTGACTCCTTCTGATTACGAAACTCATTATTAACAGGGGAACCTGGTTTCACCTTCTCTCCAATTGTTTTAACAGTGGGCTCTTTCTTATCATTGCTTTCATTGGGTTGTTGATGATGAGCTTCCTTACTGTTTCTGCTATTATGGTTATCATTGTTAGTTTCACCATTGTTATGGGATAGTTCTGCGATTTGCAGAGAGGCAGAGTATGTGGGATTTTCCTCAGGGGGCTCTTCTAATAACTGCAGCGTTTTCTGAGAATCGCGTGCCATGTATAAAGTGGAAAAAAATCTTACCCGCCTACTAGATTATTAATGCCCAGTAATGTCGTGTGTGCTCCCAAATTTCAAATTTGAATATATGCGTATGGTTTATATGCACAGGATTTCAAAACCGAGAAGATGAATTCTAATTCCACCTATTGGGTGGGAAGATGGTGCCGCTCATTTTTGAGACAAAATCAGATTTTCAGTCTAAAATCGGAATTGCGTTTTGACGAACCAAACGGCGGATTTGAACCCAAAACCTGATTTTGGGCATCAAAATCCAATTCCACCCCTCAAACAAACGGGGCCAGACTTCAAAAAATTGAAATGATGTGAAAAAGGATGGGGATGTAACAATTAGTGTTTCAAATGGGCTACATTACATCTTCTGACCTGTGCTAATTTTGAAGGAATAGTTACTCCCATAGTTCGCAAACCGTGCAAGTACTCCCCAAGTTGTTGAATTCTCTTGTTTTTTGCTGGTTGGGTTTTCATAGGTTTAACTCTCATGATTTTATAGGCACAAAAAAATATTGGTAAAAATGTTGACACAGGTAAAAAGTTGGTTAAAATGTGTTTTCACATGTTTTTGCTATAACATCAAGCATTTTCTCTTTTGCGATGTCAATTTTCAAATTAATACATTTGGTAATTGAATTTTACAAAAAAAAAGTTTTTAAGAGATTTTAATTTTTAGTACTTTCTAAGTTGTAGAGTTTTTTCCAAGTTTTTGTCAAGTTATTATGAGTTGAAAATTTTGGGTTTGACGAGTACTCTCCAAGTCTGAGTATGCAAATTGCGGTTACTCCTCTCGCCTTGACATGTCAGGCAAAATGAAGTTTAATTATTGTAACATCCTTTTGAATACAAGGGCCTCCTTTTCATGACAGCTTCTTGATCAAAAAAACATTTAATGGGAAAGTTTATCTTATGAATCTGAGCTTAAGCAGTTTTATAAATCAAATTTGTTGTGTGATTTATCGTTAGAAGCTAACTAAGTAACCGTTATTTATCCTGAACTACATAATAATTTTGTATGAATTAATGTGTTTTATTATTACTGAGATTTCAATGTTTTGAAAATACCTACTTATCATTCCCTTCGGCTTCATAGATTTTAGTTGAGCATATTTTGATGCCAAAAATGATATCTACACCTTAGACATGAATTAGCAAATACTTGGATTATTCATGTGTGTAGGAGAATTGTACTTACTTCTTTTGGGTCTGAATTGTGCAATCAGGTGTATCATTAAGGCCCAAGGTGTATCCAAATTTGAATGCGATCTTCAGGTGGATGAAAAGTGCTTAAAAGAAGGCGAGCAAAGGGTCACAAACAGCTCGTGACCCTAACATTTCCTAACACCGGAAAAGTTTCTTGACACATTAATGCATATGTGAGCAAGAGTTGTCCTTTAATCACAAACCTTGTGCAGAAATCAAATGTATACTTTTGGCATTTGATTATGTTTTTTGTATTTTGATCAATATTTATCCATGGTTCTTTAGCATTCATTTTAAAATAAAACTCATGCATTGTGAACAGTGACATGCATATGGGTGTAAATTTTGATATTTTTTCAGGTTAATTCAGTCTTGATGGTATAAACTTCATTTTCTTGTCTTCTAATGTTTTCTGTGGGTGCTAGGTCCAATGTTCCTCTTCTTTTAGCCATAGGAAATAATTTCCAAAAACATAAGTGCACTATAAATGTTGGTAATGCTACAATATTGGTTGGTGAATTTAGTAATTGTTGCACTCACATACACATTGCTGATTTAATTATACAACACTTGAAAGGAAAGTTTACTGCTAGGGCCATTGTATGTATTGTCCCCATTTTCGGTCTCTTCAGTATTTTTTGGCTTCAAATTTCTTGGTGCCTTCCTAGAGGGGGTGTTTGATATTGGAAATGAGCCCAACTTTTTTGGTGCCTTGCTAGAGGGTCGCTTCTATTAACAGTAAGTCATGCAATTGGCCTCGATTCTATTTACTCATGATCAGTATCAATCTAGTAAAGTCAGATTTCAATGCTGATGCTTTTTAACAATTTTTGCAATTTGAGATTATTATTGACTTTAATTTAATTATTTTACTAAGGTTGCTTAATTTATCAATAATTTACTAAGGTTGCTTAATTTATCAATAATTTGAAAGACACTTAGTATTATAGCTCATTGGAAAGAATATATATTTTTAAATCATGGACACGACATTGAGACCTTGTGAATCAAATACTATCATTATTCTTGTAAAAGATTTGGAGTCAAAATGAAATTATAATAGGTTGAGATTTTTTTAATGGAAAGCTAGGTGTCTATTATATATCAGTTCTGGGTGGCAAGGATTCATAGTATTTCATGGCTGATTGATTGTAGCAGCAGGTCTGGTATTCTTCTAGGTGTTCCCTTCTGATCTGAGTGTTGTCCTTGAGATGTGGCACATCGGAAAATATCCAAATTGTCATGTGTTGGACATGGGTCTCATGAGTAACAAGTATTAACTACTATCATAAAAAGGTTACGAATTAGTGTTATTTTTTGTAGATTTCTAACAACCAACCCATAGTTAAGTTGGTTGATCTTGTTCAAAAATAATGATGTGCATGTAAAATGATTTGTAATACCAATGCCATTGTTTACAATATATTGTTCTCTATAATATATTAATTTAAATTTTTACATTGTGCATGAATTTACAAACTTAAAAAAACTAGAATTGATTAGAAAACTCTACATTCTATAGAAGAAAAACACTTGACAAACAATCCATAAAATGACAGTGAAAAAAATATGAAGGAATAAAAAGGGTGCTCTCCTGCCATCCTATTTATGTTGTGTATCAGATTTCAGTAGCTTGAGTTTAATTAGGGATTTGACATTGAAGTTTGTGGATCATGGCATCAAAGAGTGAAGAAATAGTTGGTCACTAAGCTCTTTGATGCAAGAGGTAAACATGAGCAGTTATATCAATGAAGGGATGCACTTAATACTTTGAAAGGAGCGCAGGATTGTTTGCACATGGTGGATCAATCATCCTCTCAGTTAAGGCATGTAAGGATGGTTCCAATAATGGTTTCTTTGGGTAAGCAGAAGTTGTTGAGATGTAGAGATGATGTAAGATTGGTTACTAATTTTGAGTGAAATTCTTAAAAGTGTAGCTCCTAAATCTCTCAAAATCAGTGCCTTTCAGAAATGTCAAACACCACAGCATGGTCAAGTTTATACATGCTCAAATCTGACTGGACAAAGACAATTTCATTTGGTGTATTATGCTGAGTGATCATGTTCTTTAATTTGGGCTCAACATCTATCTTGATCTGATTGTTAAGACCCCTCCATGGAAGCCACAGTTGTGTGAAATCTATGGATAACCACCCTCTAAGACACTTGGTCCATTCTCTGCTTAATAACATTCCATACAATTTAGGGATGTCTACTGCATTTATGTCAATGTACTCTTCTATTCTAGGGTCAAACACCAACTGAATGTGTACGTCCTTCCAAGTTTCTTGTATATTGAATAAGGTATGAAATTACAAGAGGCTCCGAAGTCTATCAGGAAATTGTGAAGTTTCTTCCCAAAAATTTAGATGCTTAGGAGAAAGGGAGGTACTTTTATCTTGTCTTCGTACATTGTGGGCAACACTTTTGCAACATTAATATTAGCTTTGGTCTTCTTTAATTCTTGAAAAACACTACAGGTTTCCTGAACTAAAACTAGATTTCTCAATACTTGAGGAGAGCTGGGTGTATTAGCAGCTGAAGTACTCGACCCTCTTGGTGGCATTAGATTGTTGTTGGCTCACGGATCCGGTTGTGTTGGGTGTGAGTTTTGTGGAATCCTGTCTGTGAGTGGTTCTTTCCAATTTCTCAAATTTTAACTATTCTTGTTATTATTCTTGAATATGTGTACCTTGGAGTATTCAGGTTCATTGTCTTGTTGGAATTGGAAGACAAACTCTTCTTTAGTAGCTTTATCATTGGATCCACACTTGTTGAATAACACATACAAATCCAACATCATTGCATTAAAAGGATATGACTACTGATCCAAACTCAACAGTAGTTCTCCAAATCTTTGATCTTGGCATGGTTGATCAATGTTAAACCCGTCTATTGAACTTGCAAAATTTATATAATCACTTTCCAATACATTAGCATTATCATTATCAAACAAAACGCTACTTGTCGTAGGGAAAATTTGCAAAACTCAAATAAAGGATTAATAACACCGTACTATAAGAGAAACTGAACTACCAATCAACATAAAGCCCTACAAACAACATAAATAATAAACATGAATAATCAGAAAAAAGATTAAAAATGAATTCAATGCACATCGAATATGCTTAATGGATTCCGTTGCTTCTCTACACTCCATTGAGATGTTGCTAGTTGGCACTCAAAGATGAATTTGGCAGCATCTGGATTCAGAGATTTGAGAAATGATATTGATTGCTAAAAAATGGAATTAAAACCCGCATAAGTTCGATACTAAAATTTCTTGATTAAAAGATGAGAAGGAATGGGGGTTTATATAGATTTTCCAGGTTGAATGAACGATCGAGATCAATTTAGGGAAAACAGATTAAACGAACGAGATAATTAAAGAGGAAAAGATTTTAGGTTATATTCCAAAATTGAAGATTTATTTTCGATTAAACTAAAAAAATAAGAGTTATTTAATTAGGAAATAAAGGAGAAGATAGAATGGAGAAGATAATTCTAATTTTCAAAAGATAATCATTCAAAAAATGCAGAGTTTTTATATTAAAAAATCGAGAGTTTACATAATAGCACCAAAAAGAGGGGAGGCTAGGCCTCAACCCACCAAACGGAGAGTAACAGGTAAAATAACATCTAAAAGTTTAAGACATATTACAGACTGAGAGAGTACGGAGGATTATATAACAGAAACACCATAACTCTAATGAACAACATCATCAAGATTATCTATCCAGGTGGTCCAACCAAGCGCGCCTTCCATCCAGACCACTTTTTTCTGTTCCAAAATCTGAGAATAGATATGCAGCTTATCAAATCAGGGTCTATTGCTGTCTCTAATGTCCTGTATAAGTTTCCCAAGCACCTCATCAAAAGCAGTTTGGTTGTCAACAATATTGGCCAATTCGAAACCATCCTTCATCTTGTATATGAACATAGAGGCATGACCATCGTGAAGAAATCTCAGCAACTTCTTTCGCTCCAGATTCATCACACAGCAAACCTGAGAAGCAATTTTGAAATGGGTGAGTTTTCTATAAAACCCAGTAAGAGTCCTATTAATGCCTTGAAATTTAGATTCATTTCTCAATTTCCAAATAAACCAAAGGATGAAAGATGAGAGAATATGCCAGAACATGTTAGCATCTTGGTGGAGCCCATCAATAAATCCAGTAATGATATCAATAGTATAAACATGTTTAGTAATAGAAACACCAAACATAAGCCAAATCTCTCTAGCAAAGCTATAATCAGAGAATATGTGCCTCATAGTCTTAGGCATCCTGCAAATAGGGAAAGTGTCAAAGGCAGCCTGGTGGTTCCTAATCGGAAGTCTATCCAACAACAGTTTCCATTTGAAGCATTTGATCTTAGGCGGGATGGGGGACTTCCACAGTTTATCAAATGTTTTCTGCCAATCAGTAGAGCTGGTGTTGCTATACCAAATGGTGTTAATATGATCAGTGACAGAGGTATCATGATTGAGGAATTTGTATATATCTTTAGCTTTAATACTAGTAAGGAGGGAACCATTTTTCCATCTAAAATTGAGGTATCTATGGGAATCAACATCAGTGTTCC
>MU225201.1:249855-262425 GCA_018584345.1 Thuja plicata
CCAGAGTCTGGCAGAACACCCCTTGGTAAGGGCAAGGGGTTTACCCTGATGGAAGAGATTCCACCAAATAGATCTTTCTCCATGTAAGGTATAATCATAATCAAACTTAGCATTGTCAATGAATCCCTGCACATTCTCCCATGCCTTCCAAATGGACCTGAAAACCCAAGTGCCCCGAACAGTAACCGGAAACTTACCAGCAATCAGGTCACAAAAGGGGAGGCCTTTCCAAGAATTGGTGTTTTTAGGGACACCATTCTGAATATTATTTCTGATAAGCACCTTCCAGAGCTCATTCCCTTCAAGGGCTTGGAAGATCCATTTGGAGGCAAGGGACATACCCTGAAGTCTGAGATCCTTCAGACCAAGACCACCAAGACTTTTCTCTAAATGACACCAGCTCCATTTCCCCGCATGAGCTTTTTTGTTACCTTTCCCATCCGACCACAGGAAACGACGAATAGCCTTTTGAATTTCAAAAATTTGATAGTTACTAAACATCCAAATAGAAGAATAGTAAATACTGTAGGAGGAGAGGATTTTCTGGCAGACCTGGACCCTTCCAGCAAGAGAGAGAAATCTATTATTCCATTTATTAAGCTTTTGAATAATTTTTTCCTTGACCTAGAGCCACATATCTTTGAGTGAAGGGGACACAGAAAATGGGATACCAAGGTATCTTACAATCTTATTAGGTCCTCCCCAGGCATAGTCAAAATGAGTAAACCAATTAGGAGGCACTTCTTTCCACCCCAGCATAACAGATTTAGAGCTGGAGATACGGGCCCCTGAGGCCTTACCGAAGAGTTCAAGCTTTTGATTGAGACACTAAATGTTATTTTGCGAAAGCTCCAAAAATAGGGAGGTATCATTAGCAAATTGAATGTTAAGAAGTTCATATTCATCAGGCAGAGTAATGCCCCTGACTCTAGGAGAGATGGAATCATCTTTGAGAAGATAAAATAAAGCATCTGAAGCAATGACAAATAGAGCAGGGACCAAAGGACAACCTTGCCTAATGGACCTGGATAACAGGATGGGTTTGGAAAGAGATCCATTGACTTCAATCATAGCAGAGGCATCTTTGAGGAGGATTTGGACATACTTGCAGAATATGCTGGGGAAACCAAAAGCCTTCAGCATCATAAGGATAAAATCCCACTCAACCCTGTCATAGGCCTTCTCGAAATCAAGAAGAAGCATAGCAGCGTTCTGATTAGAAGTGTTGGCCCATTCCATGGCCTCCCAACTAGTAACAAGGTTTTCTAAAATATATCTTCCTTTAATAAATCCGGTCTGAGTAGAGCAAATGAATTTGGGGAGAATTTGTTCCAGTCGGGAGGCCAAGATCTTGGCGAGGATCTTATAGGARACRTTAAGAAGAGTGATAGGAYGCCAATTTTTAACAAGGGCTCTATCACCACTTTTAGGAATCAGTTTGATAATGCCAGTATTAATAGATTTACCCAAAGTACCATTAGTGAAAGCTTCAGAGTAGAGCTCATGAAGATCATTAGTAATCCAGTCAATATTAGCTTTGTAAAATTCAGCAGGGAGACCATCCGGGCTAGGGGATTTATTGTCCTTGAGTTTACAGATGGCGTTAGAAATTTCCGGATGAGAGACCTTATTTTGGAGGATCAAGAGATCACTCTCAGAAATCATCTTAGGAATGAGGTCAATGCATCTACTCCTAGTGGCTTTCGAAGTTTCATTATCCTCAGAGGTAAAAAGGGTTCTGTAGAACATTTCAAAGGCATTGGTAATGTCCTACAGGGTGAGGAGCTCTTTATCATCCATAATTATTCTATCAATCCTCTCTTTGTTCTGCTTGTGCTTAAGGAGGTTAAAGAAGATTTTTGAGCCTTTATCTCCATACTGAAGCCAATGATTGCGGGCTCTAATATAGGCACCTTTGATCTTGACTTGGTAATGATTCCTAAGGGAATCTCTAGCCAAAGAGACTTGTTCAGAAAGGGTTGGGGAATCGGGCTGGGATTGAATATTACTTTCGAGCACATGAAGATGATCAGAAAGCAATTTCTCCATGCGTCTAAAATCTTTAGCCTTCTTTTGACCAAAGGTTTGAAAGATTTTTTGCCAAGAGGAGATATTAAGGTTCCATCTACTAGTCTGAGAGAGGGATTTATTTTGCAGGTTGAGAAGCCTAACCATCTTGATGGCAATAATCACATCTTGGTCTCCAAGAAGAGAAGTGTTGAGGATGAATTTCTGATAAGGCTGGGAGGAAGTCAGGATGGAGTTCCTGAGATTAACTAAAGCTAAGATGGGGTAGTGGTCAGAAAGGGTAGCAGGAATAGAAGTAACAACAGTACGAAATTGGTTAGGGGAGAAGGAGAAGAAGCTACTATTAGCACAAAACCTGTCAAGCCTAGAATAAATCCAGTTAGGTCCCTGTTGAAAATTGCACCAAGTATACCAGATGGCCGAAGATTCAGATCTATTGCCTTCAAGAGGGTCGAAAATATGAAGATGATGTTTAAGATTATCCCAATGGGCCTTCTCAAACCCTTTCCACTCAAATGGAGAGCCTCCAATTTTGTCCTCCGAGTTCTCAATCATATTAAAATCACCACCAATAAGCCAAGGAACACTAGGCAGGGTGGTCATCCAATCCCAGAGAGTTTCTCTTTCATTATAATCATTAGGGGCATAAAGAGAGAAAATCCCAAAAGGGGAATCATTAACCGTTAAAGTGACCCAAGCCACCCTGTTATAGGGTGAAATACCTGAATTAGTTATGTATCTAGTCCATTTAGGGCTGGTCAAGAGGGCAACTCCACCTTTCCCTTTAGGATGCAAGGTGACAATCTTAAAGGCATCCTTCTAGATACAATTAAGGGCATTATCCAAAATGAAACCTACAGCTTTAATTTCTTGCAACATCATAAAATCAATATTAGAATGACAGTCCATAAACCTCTTAATGATAAACTTACGATCTGGAGACTCGAGGCCTCTAACATTCTAGGAGATAAACTTCATGGGGAAATATGATTAAGGGAGCTAGTAGGGAGACCAGAGATGTCTTCATTCTTCTTTTTGTTCTTAGATCCAAGGGGTATGCCTTTCTTCTTAGAAGTAGAGCATTTCATGCCATCTTCCTCATCACTGCCACCAGCAGAGTCAAAACATGACCCCTGAAAATCTTTAGCGGCAGGGCCAGAGGTCGGTTTAGGTTTAGCATAGATAACTTCTATGGCCAGATTGTCTTCAATTTCATTAAGGGAGGAGGATGGAGGATTGGGAGGAATATCCTCATTAGGGGTGTCCGCTGCGGGAGTGGGATCTATAATAATATTATCAACTTTGTTATTATCAATATTGTCATTCATGGTGATGTCAAAATCAGTGTTAAGGTTAATTTTGTCTGAATTATCATGGTGACTAGCTTCAATCATGAGCGGACTGGTATTAAAAATTTCAAAGCGGTTAGATCTGGGATTACCAGTACGAATTCGTTCCAAAGCAATTTGTTGAGCATTTTTCTGCCTTCGTTTTCTGTTCTGAACAATTTGGAATTCATCGGGAGGAGTTTCAAGAGAAGTAAAGTTAAACGGGTTAGGGATTTTCCCAAGGATCATCAATGAATTGGTGTCCATAGCACTTGAGTTTTTGTCCGGCATAGTTCCAGAGGACACGGGAGCAGAAGGGATGCTTTTATCATGGTTGTTCTTGGGAAGGGTTAAGCCCGAAGATGTTTTAGGGTTATTGATGGGGGCATCAGGCTGTGTTCTAATTGAAGGGGCTCCGGGTAAGCTAGGGTTTCCTGGGGCCTCTATCGAAATAGGCTTCTTATGGTTGACAATAATCGGGCAGTTTTTCCTTTGATGCCCTTCTCTTTTGCAGAGAAAGCATGCATTTAAACCACCTAATATCTCAACCGGACAGATATAAACTTCACCAGCAATGTTAAGGTTTAAGTTCGGGGGGATGTCGATCCCAGGTTTGATGGAAATTAAAACTCTAGCATCCAAATTAGGAACCAGACGGGAAGTCTCATCTATTGGGATGATCTTTCCAAATTCATCCAATAACTGGGGTAAGAATTTCCAAAGAAAGGGCGGGACATCTTTTATTATGACCCACCTAGGGCAGGAGAGTGCAAGAACCTCTTCATTGATAGCTTCCTGCGACCAAGGTAGGGCACGAAATGAAGTTTTGCCAACGGTCAAGTAGTGTCTCTTAAGGGCTTCCAGCTGTGATTCATGATTATTAAAGAAAATGATATATAACCCGCGCTAGATTTGCCTACAAAAGGAGATCTTCAAACCAAGCTTCAAATTCCATAAGCTATGAAACCAATCATCCATGAATTTGTGTGGTGGGCATTTTTCCACATCAACACAAGCAAAGAAAATTGAAGTAGTGCTTAACCTAGATTTTTCCCTAGCAATCTCATTCAACATTTCGTCATTCGAGGAAATGTAGAAATCCTTTGAGGCATTGACATGGCTCTTACCTTCGGCGTTGGGTCGTTCGCATCGATCACCTGAAACAAATCTCGCAGCAAGGGAGATACCATTGCTGGGAGGGGAAACCGTCTCTACAAATGATTATTTGGGAGGGGGATGAACTGAGGCATCGGGGCTAGGGGAAGATAAATTAATGGGAGGCGGCTCTGGCTCCATCAAAAGCCAGGTACAAAACACGCTCGCAGATTGCAGGGAAATAGATGAAACCACCAAACAAAGTTGCAAAAATAATAAAGCAAAGCAAAGCGGAGATAGAAGGACAAACCACGTGGAGGAGAATAAACTCCTCCACGTCACTACAACATCATCGAATTCGCTTCAATTTTTGCTCCCAAAAATGTAGATTTGAAAAAGTAATGATTTTTTTTCCTAATTTTGAAGACATTAGATTTTCAGAGTTTTGATTTTTTTTTTGGTTTACGAGGATTTTGAATTTTTAGAATAAATATAATTTCCTCATAATTATATTTTTTTGTTTTTTGGAGATTTTAATTTAACTTAAAAATTCAATTAATGAGAAAGATGAAATTAATCCAAATTAGCTTGAAATTAGATGAAATGAAATTAGTTGGAATTTGAAGTGAAATTAAAATAATTTGGGAATTAATTTAATTTAGGAAGAATAATTAGATAATTTGAATAATTAAATATAATTAATCAAACTATATGATAGTGGAAATTGAATTTAATTAATCAGTAAAGACCAATTAATTAATATTAATTATTTAATTAATATTAGGAGAATGCTTGAGCGATTAAAAGATTGGATTATAGAGGAATAAGATGATTAAAGAACCATTAATTAATAGAGGAATAATTAATAGTTAAATGTGAACTCACAAGTATATCCATTTTTGGGTGTTTACATTTGTCCCTCTTTAATACAATGTGATTTAGAGCGTTGTGTCAAAGAATGTTTAATCAGGTCCTGCCGCAACTTGGCCCGACGATAGCAGGTAGATTTATGCCTCAACAAATTAAGCGAAAATGCACCGAATGAGCATTAATTTGTTGACAACATGAAATAGTGCCCACAAGATCAAATAAATTGCAAAACAAATCAACAGGTTGCAAGATATAACAGTTTAAAGTTTTTGGGGTCCACAGAGATCGATTAGGGTAATAGGTCAAAATTATGGTTTAGGTCAACCAAGTATAAATAGTCATTAGGGCTTCTTATTTTGTCACTTTGCACTCAGAAGCTCCTCAAGATTGGGTAAGATTTTCTAGTGTTTTCTTGCATTTATTGAGCTATGGTGGGTCTCATTGGCAATGTTCATCTGATAGATCAGGTTCACACATTTTGTCGGCTAGAGTACAACGGACCGACGATGAGTACCCAAACCTACCTCATTTATTGCATGTTTGAAAACTTTAATTTTTTGCTTAAAATTTTTAACCCAGCCATAATTGCCCATTGATTTTTCTGCAATTATGGTTAAAATACTGCAATCACCACTAGATTGCCGTAATTGATAACCGTGCCACATATGTTTGTTTTATTATTGCAATTGCATGGCACATAGTTTTTAAATGTTTCTTAGCTGGATTTTTTTATCACGTTCTGATGCAGGTTTCTGCTTTTCTATTTTGCAGGAGGTCTTTGATGTTTTCCGATGTAGAGAGACTAGACCTCTAGGTTTGAGATTCAGATTTCACCTATTTGAGGCTGAGAGACAGATCTTGAGGTAGCTCAGACTATACTGGGTTACCTATATGACAAAGATCACAACCAATCATGGTCTAATCTTTGCTCTCTTGGAGAGGTGACACTCGGATACGTGCACCTTTTATTTACTTACCGGGGAGGCCATTGTGACCCTCAAGGATGTATATTGCATCCTGGAGATTTTGATTCATGGCACATTGGTTGAGTTTTCCAGATACCCAAGGATGACAACTTTGGCCGAGTTAGCTGGGGTACTATTGACCATTTTTGGTCCCCATCAAATTTTAGATCAAGGCTAGGTTGCAGCAAGCAGGATAAAAATCAAGGTGAAATTGTCTAAGACATTCCAAAAAAGTCTTTTAAAAAATTCTATGCCTTAGTATTTTTTTTGTTTTCGAAGCAAAGTTAAAGAGTTCCCACAACAACGCCAGATTTGAGAGATAAGGGTGGAACTTTTAAACGAAGTAAGGGAAAAAAATGAGTTCCTTCCAGAACTATTGTCAGATTCTGACAATGCTCTCAAAAATCCTCATCGACTTAGAAGGCCCAACATTGGACCGCGAGTGGCGATAAGTGAAGTGTTTCAGAAATACATCTTTGGGTCTTTCCAAAATGAGATACCATGTGGTGCTTGGGTGGGAGTTTTGGGCAAAGGGAAAAAGAGGCCCAAGCAAAATATCCACCATGTTTCCAAGTGGGAGACACTTGCTTAACAATAGAAGAAGTTCACATAGCTTTATGCAGCGGGGAGGGCCCATAAGTGAGCAAGTGTCTTAGGGGACACATGGTGCTCGGGTGTGAGATTTGGGCACAGACAAAGGGTTTTTGTGAAGATTGTCTGCTGTACATCTTGGTGGACATGTGGTGCTTGTGCGTGAGTTTAGAACGAAAGCAAAAGGTAAATGAGAAATTTTTTCGTTATGTTGACACATGGCAACTCATGCTCAAATTTAGGCTATTTCATGCAAGGATGGGGTCTTCTTTCATCAATGATCCCAAGTCAACACCCTTTGACCCATGGCATAAGAGAAGTTTGAATATTTTGGCCACTTCTTAGAACTAGAGCATTCAATTTTCATCTGCTCCATGATCAGATCGATTTTTAGAGACAACAAGTTTTGTTTTGTTTAGTTACAAGAGGATCCAAGTTCAGTTTAGTTCTTCAATGACTCCATGCCCAATGGATTGCCAGGCTACTGATCTTAACACATAGCAGGCTTGTGCTCCCTTTGAGTCACCAGAAATGTTGACCATTTTTGGTCCCCATTAGATTTCTGATCTAGGCTGGGTTGCAGAAATCAGGATGAAAAAACAAGGTGAAATCATCAAAGGCATTCCAAAAAAAATTTTGAAATTTTTTTGTGCCTTTATCTTTTTTTAGTCAGTCAGGCTTTCGGGTTCCAAAGACACTTCCAAAACTCTCTTTGGTTTCTGAAGTGCAGTTGAAAAGACAAAGTTAAATATTTCCCACTAATAGGATTAGAAGATTTAAATCTAACAATTACATGCAAATATAACCAATAATGAAAATGAATAAAACACACATAAGTAGAACACGAAGACACAAATTTAACGTGGTTCACCCAATCCTGGTTCACGTCCACTAAACAGAGGGTCCAATATTATTATTCAGTAATTTCAACTGGTTACAACCAACGATCCCTTGCAGCTCAATACCACAACAAAATGCTACAATTCTTCATCACTCTAACAAGCCATAACCCTAACACCATTTTTCTTATAGAAAAACCCTAACTCTAAAAATTTATTGATAGGTCAACCTAGGGAAATGCTTGACGAGTCAACCAAATTTTTTTTGGGCCGTTGTACCGAACCCCATGAATTGTAAAAAAGTATATAATACTTTCTTGATCAGTCACCACAAACCAACAATCTCCCACTTAGAGACTGATTAGGCTCCACACTAAAAAATCTCCCACTTGGAGACCGATCCTGTAGTAATACCGCTACTCCTGTAGCTCCCATTGTAAACAACCACCTTGGAATCTACTGTTCTATTTTATTGTTTTAGTCATGAAGACCAACTGAAGTTGAAGAGGAGCTCAACTTCTCCCTTGTCACTGCCTTTGTAAACATATCCGTTAGATTGTCATTTGTATGTATCTTTTCCAGCCTTAATCGTCCATCATTCAATACTCATTGAATGAAGTAACACCTCAACTGTATGTGTTTTGTCTTTGAATGCAAGACAAAATTCTTCGCAAGATGAATCACACTCTTGCTAACCGCAAACAAATAATTATTAACTTGGGGTTTGCCCAATTCTTCCAGGAAAGATTGCAGCCATATCATCTCCTTTCTTTCCTCTATTGCGGCTACATACTCTGCCTCTGTGGTGGATAAAGCAACCACCTTTTGTAACTTTGAGATCCAACTCACTATTGTCCCACCGACAGTAAAAACATATCCTATTGTACTCCACCTGGTATCAATGTCACCTGCCAAAATGGAGTCAACATAACCATTTAAATTAGTACTAGAGCCCCCAAAACATAAATATTTATTAGATGTACTTCTCAAGTATCTGAGAATCCATTTTACTACATTCCAATGCTCAACACCAAGATGACTCATGTACCTACTAACAACACCTACTATATGTGCAATATCAGGTCTAGTGCATACCATGACATACATTAAACTACCTACAACTGAAGCATAGGGTACCTTGGACATTTTCTCTTCCTCCTCTTGTGTCTTTGGACACATCTCCTTAGTCAATTTCAAATGACTAGGCAAAGGTGTGCTGACATCTTTTGCATTCTCCATGGAGAATCGTTGCAACACCTTTTCAACATAATCAGCCTGAGAAAAAGTCAACCTTTTATTCTTCCTATCTTTGCAAATTTTCATACCAAGGATTTCTTTTTCTTCCCCCAAATACTTCATAGCAAATGATTTTGCTAATTGTTGTTTTAACTGTCTTATGTGATCCATGTTAGACTCAGCTACAAGCATGCCATCAACTTATAAACATAAAATAATGTAGCTATCATTATCCAATCACTTAAAATAAACACAATGGTCATAATTACACTTACTGAAACCATGCTCGGCCATAAAACTATCAAATTTTAAGAACCATAGCCGAGGTGCTTGTTTCAAGCCATGCAAACTCTTCTTTAATCTTTTTAAGTTTTAGGATAGATGCAAATGTAATAGCACTCTATGTTATATGTGTTTTTCAAATGCAACAATCTCTCTTTCATTTATATTGGGAAAGAGGCAAGGAGAGACATGTCCATTTATGGGACATGTCTATTTATTATAATTGTTAATGTTTCATTAATCAATTAGAATAATATAAGTTTGCATAATATATATTTAATAATAATGTATATAATATAACATATATACAATATATTATTATTAATCAATATCTAAGTATTATATGTATTCTAAATGATCATACGACTGAAGCTACAAATATTAACACTCCCTCTTAGCTAGGGAGGATAATCAAACCAATTGTGTAGTGGTCTCCCTTTTCAATACTTATGACCCTCATAATAGCTACACAAAACATCAACTCTCCCTCTTATCTAGAGAAAATAAAATCCATCAAGATACAAGTCACAATAAATCCATTAATTTTAGAAGAGAGGAGAAATCACCTCACTATGATATCAGGAGATATGGTATATGTAGGAATATCAAGTCACATGATATTCACAATAGCTCATAAATATCCATGGTATGTGCAACGACATCACGTCTCATGATGTCAACCATATAGATATTAAGTTTATGAAGACAAGTCACTATGTGATATGTCTCATATAGTCCAATCAATATGTAATTCTAAGTTCAGAAGGATCCTTATATGATCTATATGGATGCTAAGAAATCACATATTACATAACTTGTGGTATGAAGTATCACCTAACTTGTGATACAAAGTATCACATATCACATAACTCATGATACAAAGTATCACCTAACTCGTGATACATAGTATCACATAGTTTCACATATCAGATAACTTGTGATATGAAGTATCACCTAACTCATGATACAAAGTATCGTATATCACATAAATCGTGATATGAAGTATCACCTAACACGTGATACCAAGTTTTACATATCACCTAACACGTGATACCAAGTTTTGCATATCAACTAACATGTGATATGAGGAATCACCTAACACATGATACCCAATTTTACATATCACCTAACACGTGATTTGAGGAATCACCTAATACGTGATACCAATTTTTACATATCACCTAACACGTGATATGAGAAATCACCTAACATGTGATACCAAGTTTTACATTCACCTAACACATGATATGAGGAATCACCTAATACATGATACCAACTTTTATATATTACTGTTAGTAATAACTGAGAGGGGGGGGGTGGGTGAATCAGTGGCCTGAATTATTCATGCTTTAAACTTCAATCCACCAATTAATACACCTCAGATTACACCTTGGATTATTAAGTCCCTATAAGATGCATGCCTTGAAATACTTGAAATAAATAACTGTCTGTCGGTTTACCTTGTCTGTCCTTCTTCTCCTTGTAACCGATAAGAAGTAAAACTTATTTACCGATACTCAGTAAATATGAAGAGTATACCAATCAATCCATAAATGCATATGTGAAATCTAAAACAATAAAGTAATAAACCATACACACATAACACAAGGATTTTAACGTGGAAACCCTGTTAAGGAAAAAACCACTGGGACCGGTAGCCCAAATTTTCACTCTTCTAAAGAGAGCCCTGTTAGGAGCCAACCTTGTTAAAGGTTACAAACACATGGTTCAGTGCGACCTTGTTAGAGGATTTTTATACATAGATTGTCACTAAGTATCTGGCATCTACGCTACCATCTTTGAATTAGTCTCATGACTGTCAATAGGATTTATGCTAATCTTACTACCATCCTTGAATCGCCCTCCTTCTTAGACTGTCAATAGGCTTTAGGTAAGACCGATGCTACTATCATGAATCAACCTTTTTGGTAATCTGTTAGGATATACCTCAATTATAAAAAGACTGTTAAGTCCTACTCTGTTAAGAGACTTAATGCTTCAATGGTTAAACTGAAACACAATGACCTGTTTCTAATGCAGCTTTGAATTGCAGATATTCAGATCTATTTACGTACAATACCTTTATGATCAATGTATCAATTAAATTCTTTTGTGCTTCACACTTTTTGCTCAGTGATACTGTGCTTTGCTGTTCGTCGGTGTCTGCAGAATTTATTAGCTCTCCTTTAGCTTGATTGATCAGGACTTTATGAAGCTTGACCTTCATCAGTTTTTCTTCAGCATCTTCTCTCAATTCACTCCCCTGTGTATCTGAGTGCATATGGAAATGAATTATGCTTGTCTCTTATATAGACATGATATTCTGATTCTTGATTCTCGATTCTTGGCGTGAAAAACAATCCAGCCAGCTTGATTTATGGCTTTAACTCCTGATTTATCTCGTAGTTATCTTCTTGCCAACTGTATAAATCAATTGCATTAACTGTCATTGAATACAAATAAAACAACCAGTTAAGTCTATCTTTAAGCTCTGCCAGCTAGATATTTTGTCATTTTCTGATCTCTCTATTATGTCGGTCAATTCTGTAGTTCATCGGTGGTGACAACTGCCAGTTTCGTCGGTGCAACTTCAGTTAGCTTTGGGATCTCCATCCGTCGGGCATTATTGGATCTTTCTCATCGGGAAACACTGTTTTCAGCTCGTCAGGTATCACTATGACTTTATCTCTGTCTTTACCAATGGTGTGCACTCCGCTAGTGTAGTCTGTCATTTAGTGAATACTTGACTTTTATGCATTGCTGAAAGCATAACCTCCGTTCCATTGATTCTCTGAAGTCTTTGACATTATTTATATGACCATACAGATGATATCAAGTTGACATCAATGACAATACAAACCATTAACTAATTTAATGTCTTGCATAATCTTCAACTTAATATTATTAAACATTCAATCAGTTACATGTCATCAATCTCTCCCTTTGGCATTGATGGAAACATACTATATTATCACACTATACTATTTCTAATACAATATGAAATACAATTGTTGAGATTCATCAAATTACCAAACAGTTTGTTTTGATAACTAAAAAAAATGTCTGACTGCCGGTAAGCTCTGTGTAAGCTTAGATTTGATTCTTGTAGCTTTTCTGTTTCTTCTTCTGATGTGTTGTAACCTCTGTCTGTTGTTTGCAACTTTGAATACAAATTCTCTCCCTATGGATATGATCTCTCCCTTTTTGGCGTAATCTGATAATGAATAGTTTCTAATGATAATATGGATACATTCTCTCCCTTTGACATTAATGCCAAACAAATATTTTCACAAGTATCTGACATTCTGTCAAACAATTTTTTTCTCTCCATAATAT
>MU225201.1:299391-325019 GCA_018584345.1 Thuja plicata
GATATTCCCTCTTGCCCATCCCTCATTAATGCCCAAGGCATTAATGGCTCTTACACCTCATTAATGACCTTAGGGGCTCCATTAATGAACCTTGTCTCCCCTCTCTCTCCCATTCCTCTATAAATTGGAGGGATTTGGATCTCATAAAAAAGCCTCAATTTTGAATATTAGTGTTGTTATGCCAAGATTTTGAAGGATTCTCAGAGCATTGTTATGCTACCCATTCCTTCATAGCTTCATGCACACTCCATTAGTTACTTTCTTACATGGTTATAATGCCCATTTTAGACTAATATGCATGCTTAAATCATTAAATAGTTTGTTTTAAACTTAAATCTTTCATTCAAGGTTGTTTATGTCATTGGTATTAGCATAATCTAAGGGTTGTTATGTTATTTGCTACACTCATCCTAGTTAGAAAGAAATAGGTTGATGTTAGGGTTTTATATGCTCATTAACCCTTGTTTCTCACTAACAGAATGACTTATTGAAGTGTTGTGTCGCAGGCAACAGGTGCACAAATATACACACACAAATAGGATACTCGGATAATTTTCAGAACTAATCTTCAACACATTCTCCTCATTATGTTTGTTTGATTCCATCTCATTTTCACATGTTTGATACAAATTTTGCTCATAGGATGAAATAATACATGTCTCACTTTTTGAATGCACTTCCCCATACATATTTTGAGTTTCATCATCTTCAAAATGATTACTAGGATCACTACCTTTATCATGATGTTGATGGACTTGATTGCATATAATATATTCTTCAAATAATGGATTCAAGGATATAGAGAACTAGGGAATATCTCCATGAGATATTTCATCTAAAACTTCTTCATGTTCATATGTTGTATGTTGTTCTATTTCATCTCCATCATTTGATTCTTGAAATTTATCATCTTCTTCATCTAGTACCCCTTGAGTATGCATTGATCCATCAAATTGATTATCATGGTGCGTTGAGAAAAAAATTTGACCACTCTTCTCAACATGTTTTTGATATTCCATGTCTAGTAAATATGAGATTTCTTTTGTATTGATAAGATCTTCTTCCTCATCATCATGGTCATTGATACCTGTTTCCATGCAAATCTCACTACGTACAGATTCTACTTCAATCTGATCTGAATTTTCTTCCTCTATGTCATCATTCTTTTCTTCCCTCAATACTTCACATATTTTCTCAATAAAAGCTAGTAGTTGAGAATCATGGTAGATTCCTAACTCATAAAGTTTATCCATTAATTCCCTTCCCAGAGGCCTAATATCCGAAGGTATTTCCCAAAAGATCTTTATCATTCTCATGAACAAATGTAGTGCAGGTTCACCTTTATATCTTTCCAAACTAAAGAATATATCCAAAGGAGAGATGTAAGATTCTTCCTCCAAAATATAATTTGACTCTCTTTCCTGTTTATAGCACATATCTTGTTCATAACACATATCTTGTTCATAACACATATTTTCTTCTTCACCACTGGCATCATGAAACATATCAAGAAACCACTGCTCAAACTGTCTCCATGATGAGATGGATTGTGTGGGTAGTGATTCATATACTTGTGTGCCATTATTTTTTAATGACCATGCAAACAGCTTCATGGCATCGTCTTTTGTATGGACCTCATAATTATAAAGGAATATATGAAAAACATCCAAATGATCAAGAGTTGATTCATCATAATCTCCATTAATTTCAAGAACCCTCTGTGAAAGTTGTGAAAATAATTTATTAGAGCTGCATTGAAACTTTCTAAGATCCAAAGGCCTGGTATCCACGGGAATCAAAAATATTTTTAACAAAATTCTAAACATCATGCAATAGATCTTCTATTACTAATTAAAAGATAATTTCTCATCCCTTCTAGGCTATCTTCCTATCTCCTTATGAGTATTCTCCCTTAGTAGAGTCGCTAACTGAAATGCTTTGTTCAATAGATTCGCCACCTTCTTATCAAAAGGAAAATACTTATTATCTTTTGAGTTCTTTTCTCCCAGTAGAGTCTTAACTATATCACCAGAGCTTCTAGGTAGAATACCAAAATGTTCTTTTAAATAACTTCCCAACAGAGTTGCCAATCTATTGGTGCTCAAATCAACAGATTGGATTTCCTATGGACTTTCCAATCCAATGCTGGGAAACCCAAGTGATTTGGCCAACTAACAAGTCACAACCAAGACAAGGTTGGAACTTTTGCAATTTTGGCTCTACAAAACCAAGGCTGGTAGGCCTATACCTTGACTTATCCTTCAAGTTACAAGGGTTTTATAGCGGATAAGAAATACTTCAACCTTCTCTCTCAAGTATGGAAAGGTACTTGAAAGAAATCTAACTGAAAGCAATATATCATGAACTGTAAACTGAAATACTTTAAGTAATTGAAAGAATGTTTAGTAAATGTGCATGTAATTTGAAATGAACGGATAAATAAGATATCACAAAACTATAAACAATGAACTAAATAACTATAATCTAAATAATGATTATACTAGTGCCTTATTCTATCATGGGAAATAGAGTCAAAATCATTCCAATCTTATGTTCAACCTCAGAGATAGTTTTAAAAGAAAACTTATCACTTCAAAGGTGTTATGAAATGTACATGCAACCTAAAAAAAATTCAAAGATATTTCAAAAGGGTAAGCCTTCTTAGATGACAGACCAATTGACTGAGGCCTCAGTCAATAGAATTTAACCATGCAAAATGAGAAAACCAATTGATAATATAAACTGTGAACCAAATCAGGAAGCATGCACATCAAACTATCACTTTGAAGAAGTTCTATTAGTTTATCCGAGGGACTAATTGTAAAATGATAATGAAATAATTGCACATATGAAGGAAAACATTTATCTTTATTGATTTTGAAAAAATAGTACATCCAGGTCCATGTTATAGTTGTTGATCCAAAACTATCAAAATATGTGAAATTGTATTATATTGTATTGTCTTCTCTTTACATTTTACATTATGTATTTATATGTGTTTGAGTGGCTTTCACACCTCTTTAGGGTGAAAAGAAACAACTCTCATTACAAATTATTTTGGAAAAACCATAAACTAACTAAAAAATAACTACCTAACTTTCGGATTTGGCTTTGGTCGAAAATCCAAAACACCTCATGAAAAGCTAATATTTCTGCTGGAGATGGAAAATTTGATTTCCCGAACAGGGTCATTTTTAGATTTTTAAAATTTCACCATATTTATCCTCTGTCAAAATCATCTTTGTAGTAGGTCTAAATTCCAACACTTTCTAAAGGCTTCGATTAGTTAGTTTTATTTATTTGTGTCATAAAGCTTCCTTCCTTTGATATTTTTTAGTATCAAAATTTAGGGTACCACCACACGTGACAACCCATGCCAGCCCAGTATGACTTATTGCCCAGTAATTTTGATAATGACTAGTTTCTCTGGACTCTGGGTGCTAATAAGTCCCTGAACCTTCATCCCATTTCCTCACATAAACCAATACCCTGAAACCTCCAGGTGTCGATCAGAATCTGGTCGTTGTTAATTGTTATATTTTCATGATTTTGATGCGGGCTAATATATTTTTGGAAAATAGGTGCAAAATAGTGGTGAACTCTTCAGAGTCTAAAAAATTCCTTTATCTTTTATCACATGTATTAAAAGTTGTCTAGTCTTGCAGGTTGCAGATTATCTAGCAAACAATGTTTGAAGTAACAACTCCTAGAAGTCTGGAACTTCCAACTACCTCCACTCAGGCGGCCACTAAAATAAAGGTAGAGAAGATGCTAGCCAAACTCCCATTGACATCCAAATACTCAAGGGATGGTGTCCTTGTGGGATCCAAAGTGGATTCCAAACTGCAAGATATCATCAACATAGAGGTCGGACTATGGGTAGAACTACAAGGCCTTGTCTGGACAATGTATCAACAGAGATCTATTGGTGATGATATGGAGAAGAAGGTGGCCACCTCCAGCATTATTAAAGTTGCCTATTTCCCTTTCTTGATGCAAGTACTAGAGTTGATCCTCCAACTGGAAAAGCACTACAACACACCCACATGGGTTGTTTTTCTTGTTGATTCCCTGCCATTGAACTACCTAGAGGCCATTGTTACTCTTGATGTTGTTGCCTTTGCTTCGGGACTGGGGATCCCCCTGTTTAGAAATGCTACTATTATCTCCCAGTATACATCACTGAAGGAGTTTGAGAACATCCCCCATCTTTCCTGGCAACATCTCAATGTTCACTGGTTAAAGTCCCCAAGAAGGGAATACAAGAAAATGAAGTTGGAGATCCCCCGCGGAGATTTCAAGGAATGCATACATGCGGGGATCATCTTTTTGTGTAGACTCTTCAGAGAACCCCATGCCAGGGACATTTTGGTATAGATGTATATTTTTTTATACTAAATCACCACTCACAACTAGACCTTTGACTGGGTGACTATTATTTCCAATCATGTGGACTTCCAATTAAAGAACATTGGCCAGAATCTGAGGTTGCACATGACTTCATATGTGTTATGGGCACTGGCACAATAGAGACTCACTCTCCGGGGTTTTCAAATAGTGGAAATTCTCGGGAATGGGCCCGACCAGAATGTCCCATGGGAACATTATCCCCAGATCTAATGGGAAGCCAACTTCCCCAATTTTTGCCGGGTAAATGACATGTTCATTTACCACAACATTTTGACACTTACTCGAGATTTTGAGTACTGGCTATCCAAGGAAGCAATGACCTTGGTGAGTACATATGGAAATTGTTTTATTCAGTTTTAGAAACATTCTTACATTTGGGTGATCGGGTTCTCCGGGAAGCCCTACCTACTCCCCAAGCATTGTGGGGAGAGGATCATTATTTTGGAGTTCTACAGGAAAATCCTAGAACTTCACACATTCTTTGCATTGAAGAAGGTTACCTCCATCTTATTCCCAATCATTTGCGGGAACTATTCTTGTAGTCTTGCAGCAGCCAAGGATGTCGATAATGAGTTGAAGAGTCTGGGACTGGCTGAGTTCCAATTAGAAAGAAACAATTCTGATCTGGTTGGTAAGATAAGTACGGCACTACCCTAGGAATCCACACCACATGAGCTTCGCATTAAAAATTTTTGGGTAGATTTCTAGGATGGTTTCAACCTTTGGGCTCAGAATCACTCAAGGATGTCCAAAGGGATGATGAAGATCCTTGGCCTTCAAACCTTTCCAAAATATTTTTTAGATAGCGGGCCTCTGGAAGACCCAACATACAAGGCAGAGGGGATAGATAAGATGGATCTTCCTCTGGTGGATTGGGATACCGTAGAGAGTTTGAAAATTGAAGATGTAAGTCAGAGTGTCATACAAAACTATCATGATTACTTTGCACAAGTGTGCAAGAGGAGCACCCGTAGAGGTCCAATTTTTCAGGGGTCTACTTCTGCTTCTGGGGCCGCAAGGCCAAGTAAAGACAAGGGAAAAGAAAAAGAGAGCACCCCATCACAAGTTCGACCCTCGAATCTGCTCTCCATTTTGGAGCAAGTTTATGTTCAGCTAGAGGCGTCCCATTAGATAAGTCAAAAACTAAGTGCCCAACTTTCCTGTAGTCTCCTAGTTACTCCAATGGGATTTTCCCTCCCAGTAGGATCCCCTTCATTAGCATCACTTATGAGCTAGCAGATGGAGGCCGAGGCAGAGTTTGCAGACATTCTAGATGTCAAGGCCCTGTTATAGTTAAGAAGAAAGAAGAAAAGGGTGGACCATCCTCCAAGCACAGATCCAGGCCCCAGGATGCCTAACATTCCCCAGGTGGAACTCATCGCCTCTTCTCCTAAGCCAGAGGAGCCTCTGACAATTTCCCTTCCACACGATGATTTTGATGATCTCTTCCAGACAGAGGATCTGGTGAACTTATAGACCGATATGGTGGAGGTGGTGTAGGAGATAGATGCACAAGAAGAAGTGGCCCCAGAAAAGGAGGTCCAACAACAAGAGAAAGAGAAGGAAAAAGAGCAAGAACAAGAAGAAATACAAGAAGATACACAAGACATCGAAGAAACACATTTCCAGGGGACCGAGACAGAACTGAGGCCAACACAAGATGAGCAACCGAAAATGGTTAGGGAACCCAAACCTTTGGGAGAAACCGTATCCCCAATTATCACACTCCAAGTGCCTCTAGTTACTCCGAGTGATCAAATGCCCTGGAGTGTGACATTCGGTGAGGTAGTCTCTGCGGCCCAATAGTCAAACCTTGGCTAGACACCTTCGGCTTCTCTGAAAGATGTGCCCGTGGAGAAGGATGTCATGGAAGATGGCACCCAAGAAGAATAGTAGCAATGAGATGAGGGGGATAACCCCAAAAATGTGGATACCAAGACCACAGATGCTGGAAAAGATGGGGGAAATCTGGATGATGTAGATGTTATTAGTGCCAGGAGAGATAGGGTTCCTGACACCATAGATAAGAATTCCACTAGGGCGAAAGACATAGGGAACCTCGGGGAGTAAGAGAAAGATTTTGATACAACTATGGATACCAGGGAAATGCAGCCAAACCCCAAAGAAGGCCATAATTCCCATGCCTTAGAAGAAAAACCACCCCAGCTGCCACACTGGCTGGTGGAATCCAGAAAAAGAAAGGTTCTGATGGTAGCATGTGTTCCCCTTCCCTTGGCTCAAATGATGGTCCAAAATCAAGAGGCTAAGAAGCCTAAGAAATTATAGACCATCCATACCCTCCAAACTGGTCTGGGAAGAAGTATAGTCACAATAGTTGCGATGCCTCCCCCAGATACAGATGCGGCAACACTAAGGGCTAAAGATTATACAATCATTGAGGTTCCTTTGGGGAGGAGAGATAAGAAAGGTGAAGTAGACCCATTGAAGGAAGCTACTTGGGAAGTTGAGGCCCGGTACGAAAAGAAGGCACATAAGTTGAAGGAGGAAAGAGAAAAGAATGAAAATCTCCTCGGGCTTCTTGTGGAACTAACACAGCCACTGGCCGAGATTCAGCCAGAAGCCTTCACCTCTGGAACACCAATCCCACAGGGTGATATGGATGCTCTAACGGCCATGAAAAAGAAGGCACATGCTATAGATGGGTGGATCACCAAGAAAATCAAAGTCGTAAGGCAATTCCTGGTAGCAACACTCCTAGACCTTTATCAGATTAGTAATCTTGTGGGCTAGGTGAACTGCATTGTCATCTTATGGGAGAAAGATATAGAGAAGTATGAGGAGTGGAGGTCTAAATTGGAAGAAATAATAAACTTTGGGGAGGAATCCATCACAAAGATGGGAATTTTGGGAGAAGAGCCCTTTGAATTCCTCTAGGCCCAACACACCAGACTTGGCCTCAAAATTGAGGTAAGAAAGCAACTGGTAGTGGCCCTAAAGAATAGGATCCCAGGAGTCCAAAATTCTTTAGATTTATGCATAGCATTTGTGTCAAGGGTTTTGCAAGTTGATCCCTTCACTACCAGGACTTGTGCCCATGAATATTTTGTACTAAGAAAATTTGACGAGCTAATGGAATCCCGGTACCAGTTCGCTAGAGATTGTGATAGAGGAAAAATGTCAAGATTGTCTAAGATGATGCTCTAGGGTCATGATGCAGTGAAAATAGTTGTAGAACTCTAGGATGGGGCTAGAGATATTGAGGAATAGTTCAGGGTCATCAGAAACTGGTGGCATAATATCAAATACATAGATGAGGATGGAATTGGTCAGATTTTGGAGGCCTTCAAGAAAAACAAGGAATAGTAGAGTTCTCTAGACTCCGAAGATTTTCACTAGCAGGGTGCAATTTTGTAAATTCATTATTCTTTGAGTGTAAACTCCCAGACTCTGTAATTCTGAGTCTAAAGTTTTGTATTCTTTCACATTCATCCACATCCAGGTTCCCCGAAGTTGACCAATCATTGCCAAGTAGTAAATAAGGGGTCAATAGGTAGGTCATCTTGATAAGGCATGTCAGATGGAGGGATGGCTCTGACAGATGATTCTCCTGAGGTGCCTCTCCTACATTAAATTCCTAATGTGCATCGAAGACAATGAGCTGCAATATTCATTTATGAGGTATGTAGCCTCAGATACCGGGATGATCAAATTTCCTTTATAAATACCCCAACACTCTTCTCTATGCTGATTCTTCCAGCTTTCTCTTCTTGTCTTCTTCCTTTGTCTTGTCAGACCTCTGCACTTTTCAAGGTGATTGTAAGTGGTGTAGGTAGTACTAGCCACATGATAATGTATTCTATGAGTTGAGTGTACAGTTAGATTAGGTTAGTTTTAAGTCAAACTATGTGTATAAATAAGAAGTCTAACCTCATAACAAGGGTTGGAAAAATTGATGATTTTTCAGTCCAGCAATTAATAGAAGATAGATTTTCATTTTTAGTTGTTTCAGGAGCTCAATGCTTAGCATTACTTAGTAGTTTATATTCTCCCTTGGAGCCATGATTGTATACACCAGTGATGCTTGAATGGTTTAAGTTAATGAAGGAGGAACACCTTATGACTACTTGTTATGTGTTGTTCTAATCTTTGGAGTTCACAAATATCTTTTGTGAAGTATGTGTTCTTATGTCCTTTTCTCGTATGTTCTAGTTTAGATTAATGATCTTATCTCCCCTTGCTACTGAATGCATATGAATCACTGGTTCTTTGTGTATTCAGTATTTAGAGTAGTTTTCTTACATTGGAGCTTAGTTTGATGTTTGAATGTTTATGGTACAACTATAGATAGAAATGTTTATCTAACCTTGATTGATCTTTTCAAGTTTATTTGATAATCCAAAGGCTTGTAGGAAACCCCATCCCTCTTGAAATCCCCAAAGAAGATGAGTAAAAACCACCTATCCCCTCACACAATAGTCACCTACCCAACTTAGCTCCCCCGCACCGTCGAGACCCAACTACGAGGTGCTTGGAGGCTAGGAGAATTTTTTCTCCAGAAAACCTCTTCAGGCAGAGTTGGTCGGTACCCCGATACCCGATGAAAACTTACCTCTGTTGGCGAAGCCAGTCACAAAGTCCCATCAATAGAAACTGGCACTAGAAGGAGGGTATGAGCTTGTCTCCCTCAAAATATTTTGATTTTAAACCACCTGAGGGTTCCATAAGCAATAGTTTTAGGAGCCAGACTTTTCATGGAATAGGGTCGTCTTTGCCCTTAAGTTTTGACAGAATCCTTCTATCAGCCTTGAATCCCAAAGAGTTTATAGAACTCGAACCTCCTATTCGAAAGAGTAGGACCCCAAAAAAACAACCAACCAACTTTATCTGGGGATTCACCGCACATCAGAATACCCAAATCCCTCAGATAATCCTGGGGACCAATGTTCAACCTAACCAAAATTAAACAACCCTAATAGAAACTTAGTTTGGTAATACCAGGTCCCCAATGGGGCAGTTCCCCAGTGCTACCAACAACCTTCCTCCGCATCCAGAGAATATATATCCCAAGTATGAGCATCTAGGCCCATGAACCGCAGAAGAACATCTCTAGGCCTATAAGGATTCTATGAACCGACACTGGATACAACATCAATATGTTGTAACCTAGATGTCCCTCTGTCCTTAGGATAGAATGAGTTAAACTGGTACCTCAACTTGCCTGCCAATTTCATCAACAGTTGGTAGGATATGGAAGATGCCTTCTTGGCAGCCTTCCGCGTCCAAGTGGACCTAGCATGGTCCCACAGCTAGTTTATCTCTATCAGGAAGGAACTGGATGAGCCTCTTACTACATTCAACCATCAGTTCCAACGTGCCTTGAAGTGGTGCACGGGCCCCTTCATCCCATCCACTTATGTAACCATCCAGACATATCTAAATGCCATGGACCACATTTTTTCCACTCTCCTCTGGAGAACTGTCGCCACCAATGACCAGGATACTCTGGCAAAGGTTTAAAACCTAGCCCTGGAGTTGTCCCATGGTTTGAGCAAATCTCCCGGTGGGATTGGAAAGATCCTACCCTTCAACATGATACCTAGAAAAACTCCTTACGCCGGGGATACAACCCCAATCTGGCAATAGGTGATCCAACGATGGCCATGGGCCCACCACCGATAGACTAGCAGGCCCAGTACATGTATGCATCTCAAGCCCAGACAACATCAAGTCTAGAATATGTTCCTTGTAACCATCCATAGAAAATGCAACAACCCTTGACACAAATCTCTAGAGTACCCTTCTTCTAGTCATCCACGGCTCAAGGATTGTCATCCTCGACTCCGAGAGCTATTGCCACCTTCCCGGGGAACCTGCCACAACAAACTTCACATGGTGACACAAATACCCAGTTTTCTACCAAGGTTGAATCCCTCAAGTGATTGTTGTCCTCATTAACAATGGACATGGGACAAGTAAAGTTGGGGTCTTTTGGGCCTCACAAATCCAATTCCTAGAGATGGAATATTTTCTCCAAATAATGAAACACCAACTTTGGAGGATAGAACTACAAAAATAGGCCTCGGCCCAATCAATAGAAATGGAACAACAATGAAAATACCAGAGGTCCTCCTCCAAACCAAAATACCACTCAGGGTGTTGCTAGACCCAGTCATTCTACACAGCTTTCAAAATTCCACCCTCTGACTACGTGGTGTAGATTGCATGACACCAGCTCTCATTCCGAGGTGAACTGTGCCAAACTAGAGAAGATCATCATGATCTCCTAGTCAGACATACAACAATCGATTGATCCTACTCCCCCAAAACCATCTACATCAGAGCCTCCCCACACTCCCTTTACATGTGAGACCATCTTCTTCAGGACAAACAAAAAGGATGAAGAAGAATCTGAATTACAGGGGTTCTTTGATGAGTCCATCCCGACCTTTGAGGCCAATGCCTTCACCAGTCCATAGAATCCCTACAAAACTTAGAGTTAGGATGGAAAAGGTCTAGCTTACATGAAAAATCCTCCCAAGAGTACCCCCCAGGAAACACAAATGATCGCTTCTTCCCTTCAAAGGGACCTGGCTCTAACCAAGCCAAGGATCTGGCCGAAGGAAGTCAACTTTACTCGGGGGGTGATTTGACATCACTAAGGCATTAGAGAACACCACCACCTCCATGACATTGATGGAGGTCTTGTTAAATTTTCCTAAGAAAAAGAAATCCATTATGAAACTCTTGGGAAACCTAGAATCCATCAATCGTCCACCAAAGACTGGCACATTTGACAATGCCAACTCGGTCATCTTCCAGGGAAACATAGAGGATCCTCCCTTCCTACTAGGCTTGAACATTCAAGGGAAGAACCTATACAACTTCCTGGTATATTTTGGTGGTTTGGGAAACATCATACCCTTATCCATATGCCAAAAGCTCAGACTCACTCCCACTCCATCCAAAGGTGCAGTAGTCTAATTGGACAAAACTGCTGTGAAAATGGTTGGTGAGCTAAAAAACGTCCAGATTCAGCTCATCCAAGAACCCCAGATATTGAGCACAATATACATCCAAGTGGTAGACATCCCTAAAACCTATGGGATGTTATTAAGTCAAAAATGGTCAAAGGCCCTTAACGGGTATTTCTCTACAGACTTCTCCCACTTATGGCTCCCCTGGAAGGGGAAATCAAATCACATCTAGGTGGAGAGTGAACCCATAATGAAGTAGGCCCTCATCAAATTTGGGAGGGTAAATGAAGTCATTTTCTCTTAATCTTCCCCTAGGGTGTACCAAACATGAGAAATCCTAACCTTTGATTTCATCCCCGGGGAGGATCTCATAGTCTCTCAGAGAATTTAGGACCTGGATGAGAAACTGAAGGGTGAGGTAGACTCACTAGGTAACATGACAACTTTGGTCACCCTCCTGTCTGACACTTGGTGTCAGGTACATTAATAGAAACACTCTAAACTAGAGGGTGAGCCTTGCATTTATGCTGCTACCTGCAACATCAACGACCTCTAAGAGAAAGAACATAAAGCTGGTTCACCTAGACCAAGTAGTCCATCCAGCGGTATGACTAAGGTGCCACTTTTCCATGAATCCAAACCAGAGGCTTCTCTAGAGAAAAAGCTCACCCATGTACCATCAGAGTTAGAGGAATCACCTCCCAACCCACCCAAAATCAATCCAAACACCACTTCGCCTCCCCTGCCCCAGAAAATGAACAATGATTTGTGGATCCTAAAGTTTGATGGATCCTAGTCTAAACAAGGCTGCGGGGCTAGAGTGGAACTAATCAACCCATGGGGGAAATCTTTCCTCGTGTCTTACAGGTTGTAGTTTAACTACACCAATAATGTGATGGAGTATGAGGCCTTGGTTCTCAGACTACTGTTCACATTAATAAAAGGGATCACCCACCTTTGGGCAATGGGTGATTCAAAGCTGGTAGTAAAATAGGTCCGGAGCCAATACACCTGTCATGAAAAAATACTGGCCACATACCACAACTGGCATGGAGCCTAATTGAAGACTTTGATGCTTTTGGCATCAAGCTTATTCCCCAAAAACATAAGTATGTTTTGGATGCCCTTGTCATGTCTACCAGCACCCTCGAGCCAATGGATAGCTCCCAGCTCTGGAATTTTTCTGTAGAGATGGTCCCCACCCTTTCCATCCTAGATAATATCACCCAATTTTAGGTTTTTAAGGATGACCAAAATATCTTGGCCTTCATGACCAATGTTGGCATCTTCGAGGATCAAATAATGGAAGAAATTGATCATGATGATACTAGGCAGGGTGCAGAAGACGTCGGGATCATCAATCTTCCCACCAACACCATCCCTAAGGGGATGGTAGTTATAGAACACATCTTTGATTTGGACCCCCACGGCCGAGATAAGATATCATCCTCCTCTGAGGGAGGAAAATTTGAAAAGGTCAACATCAGCAAGGCCGATGAAGAAAAATTCATTCATATTGGTACCTCCTATTCCCTAGAGGAGAAGGAGAAGATTCTCACGGTTCTCCAAGAATACATTGATGTTATTGCCTTGGGGTATGAGGATCTTAAAACCTATGAAACATCCATTATGACTCATACTATCCTGCTAAAACCAGATGCCAAACCCTTTCGAAAAAAGCAGAGGCTGGTAAACCCATTGATCAAACCTCTAATTCATCAGGAATTTCAGAAACCACCATCAGCCCAGATTATCTTTCCTATCCAACACAAAACATGGGTTTCCAAGCTCATCCCTATGCAAAAGAAGAACGGTGAGATGCACCTATGTGTGGATTTTTGCAATTTAAACAAGGCATCCAAGAAGGACAATCACCCTCTCCCCTCATTGGATGAGGTATTACAAATTGTTAACGGTTCCCAAATGATGTCCTTCCTAGATGGGTACTCCAAATATAACCAAGTTTTGGTTAAATTTGAGGATAGAGATAAAATGACGTTCACCACCAATTGGGGAACTTTTTCATATCAAAGAATGCCCTTTGGCCTCATCAACGTCAAGCCACATTTCAAAAGGCTATGGAAATTGTGTTTGAGGGCCTGGTCAACAAATGCATAATCATCTACATGGATGATTAAATAGTCTTTTCCTGGGACAGGTGTGATCATTCCACCCACCTCACTCAGATTTGCGAGAGATGTCACTGGTATGGTATCTCTCTCAACCCTAAGAAATGCATATTTGGGGTCACTGAAGGGAAGCTTCTCAGGTATATAGTCTCTGAGAAGGGGATATCCATTGACCCTGAGAGAGTTGAAGCACTGCTAAATTTAAAAATGTCTGACAGTGAAAAGGAAATGAGATCTTTCTTTGGAAAGATAAACTTTGTCGAGTGGTTCATAACTGGATTCACTGAAATTGTTAAACCACTCAGTGACATGATGAAGAAGGATACCAAGATTGAATGGAGCCCCAAAGTGAAGTGAGTGTTTGCTCAGATCAAGAAAACCATAGTGGAGGCACCAGTACTGGCAAGTCTGGACTATTCCCTCCCATTTCACATATACTCCTTTGCTTCACCACATTCGAAAGTAGCAATCCTAACCCAAAAGGTTGAAGGGGAAGAATGACCCATTTCTTTCATGATCTCCCCCTTCCAAAATGCCGAAGTTTGATATACGCCTTTGGAAAATATTACTTTTTCTCTAGTCCGGGTTGTGAAGAAATTCTGACATTATATTCTTCGGAGCAAAGTGCATGCTATCATTCCAGACCAGGCTGTCAAATATTTACTGTTGCAGAGTGAGCTGGGTGAACACTAGGGGAAATGGATGGCCATCCTCCAAGAGTATGATCTCGAGATGCAACCAATGAAGATAGTCCAAGGCTAGGGACTATGTAGAGAGATGGTGGAAGTAACTCCAAATGTTGAATGTCAAACCTATACGCTGGAGTCCATCACTCAGGATCCTTGGTATACTGACCAGGTATATGTTTTTCTCAATAATAGGTGCCCAGAGGGGCTTCCCCCCAACAAACATTGTGCCCTACAACTGAAAAGTGTACACTTCATGATAAAAAATAGAACATTTTTTTTGTAGGAAATTTAAGGGAATTTACCTCCGGTGTATAGATAGGGACCAAGCTGCCAAAATGATAGAAGAATTCCATGGGTAGTTTGGAACTAAGTATGGCCTAGCTAATGCCACTGCCTACCAAATTCTCCAAGCTGGGTACGACCGGCCCTTCATCTTCAAAGATGTCTACACTCACGTGAGGAAATGCCACACTTGCCAAACTATAGCCCATCGTGAGAAAAACCTGGCCATGCCTTTGCATCCGATATTTGAAGTTCGACCCTTCACCAAGTGTGTGTTCAATTGTATTGGGGAAATAAACCCCAACTCATTCTCCAACCACCGGTATATTTTGACTGTGACTGATTACTACACTTGGTGGTCTGAGGCATTTCCATACAAGAACTACAAGACGGATGTAGTTATCAAATTCTTGGAAGAAAACATAGTCACCAGATTTGGGATGCCCTTCGCTATAGTGTGTGATAATGGTCTAGCATTTTCTTCAGCATAGTTATTGGAGTGGACCTATGAGAGGAAGGTCACCTTGAAGTTCTCTAGGAACTATTATCCCTAGAGTAATGGTGTGGCTGAGTCTACTAATAAAAATATATTAGAAGTGATCAAACATTTGCTACAATAAAATCCTTGGGACTAGCACCAAAAGCTTAGGTTTTCCCTCTGGGTAGACCCTATCAGAATCAAGGTAGCCTTAGGGAATTCCCCATTTCACCTTGTTTATGGCCAGAATCTTGTGTTCCCTATCAACTTACAAATCTTGGTTTTATAGTTTATGCAGGAATTTAACAACTAAGACAACATTGTGGAGGTTCAACTCTTGAACCTGGTGAGAATGGAGGAACAAAGAGACATGACACTGGAACATTGTTTGCATCATCAAGTAGTCATCAAGTGATGGTTTGACCGGAGAGCCCAATACAAATTCTTTCAATTTTTAGACCTAGTCCTTCTGTGGGACAAGGCCCGGGAGAAGAAAGGAAAGCACACCAAGTTTCAAAGGCTCTGGCTCAGACCATACCTAATTTTTGAGATCTGTTGGGATAATACTTATCACCTCAGTACCATGACTAGAGAAGCCATCCCATTTCTTGTCAATGGATAGTTCCTCAAACACTACTTTGAATAAGGTGGGAGGTATGTTTTCCCAAAAAGTTGTATTATATGTAAAGGTTTTCCCTCTTGTAAATATCTTTTCTCGGCACTCTTTGGGAGTGTCTTGTCCTTGTAAATAAGTTGTTGGTAGTCATTTGGGGCCACCTTCTTTCCTTTTGCTCTGTTTCCTTTGGTTTCCCTTTTTACTTTTCATTTTGTTTTTTTCGGTTCCCGTCATGTTGCCCTCTTCTTGTAGACAGGTATTCTTCGCATGACATCTAGTCCCTAGAATGGTGCCTTGTGCATTTTGGTTAGTCTGGAATCTATTGTTAGCATGGTGGAATTTATCCACACTTTGGGGTTATTTTGTACGTGTGGTAAAAGGTTATGGGTAATCTTCATCAGATTCATGTCTTGAGAGTCTCGACATCGGTTAATAGAAAATCTTAGAAGTAATTAATCGTATGGTCCTCGAGAGAAGATCGGTTGCGCTGGTTATTGGCCAAGTCTGAAAATAAATAAAAATATCTTAGGTCTGGAACGTCTCTCCTATTTAGAAAATTAAAATGGATGGCAAGGTGAAAGAAGTACCTCCATAAAAATTAGCTAAGCTTAAGGTTCATGGTGACAGGAGTACCGCCTTCCCCATCTTCGAAAGAAAAGATAGAGAATTTAAGAATAGAGAATTCCAGTATCCAGGGGATCATGCAAGATATAATGATTTTGGTTCAATGTATTTAGTGCCCTCTATCTACTCCTCTCAAAAGTCATCAGCTTGATTTTCTTTCAAAGCACACACTTCACAGCCGAAAAAAGATTGAAGGATTAAATCAATGATGAGTCCGATTTTCTCAGACACCTCGCACCTTGCAAGCGGAGTACTCCAGGTTAAGGTAGGTTTTGGTTTTGCTAACCAGAGATTCTATAGTTCTCAAATGCACTAAGGCATTCGTCCTAGCGAATTGCCATTTGTTATGTCCTGCATACCCATCCCTACATTTTTTTGGCAAAATGTTGGGTCCCCCTTTTTGCTTTTGCCTTGTTCTGTTTCCTTTTGTTTTCTTTTGGCCTTTGCTTTTGCAGGGTCATTTTCCTTTTATTTTTGGTTTCTCTTTCTCCAGGACCTAGTCCCAGAGTTGTTTTTTTTTCTTTGTACCGGCTGGATTCTGGACTCTGGGATTCTTTGTCACTATTTCCTCTTTTGTTAGCGGGTGTGGTTGCAAGGGATCCCCAAGCCCGGAGTCTGAAGGTTTTTCTTTTCATGGTACTTATAGAATGAAGCAGTGTGTTTTTACCCTAGGGATATAAATATAGTTTCACGTTTCACTTTCACATTTACCGCAAACAAGATTACCTAGAGTGATTAAGAGAGATTAGAACAAATTTGTGATTAAGTGTGAGTTTCTTTGGGAGGTTTAACAGTGCTTTGCAGTGAAGTTGGTATTCAAGTTTGTGTGTGTTTTCAACTTCCCTGCAAGGTTGTTGGTGTTTGTGGTCTGTGAAATATTCCTAGTTTGCAAAGCACCTCCCGTGCTCCTCCTCCCATGTTTCCTGGTGTTAAGGTAGCTCCTTCGGCTCTCTTTTGGTTCTCTTTGTTTTGCTTTGTTTTGATTTTTCTTTGTTCTTCCTTTTTTTGTCTTGTTTTTTCTTATGTGTGTTGTGTCTTCTAGTTTGTCATCACCTCCCATTGGCAGGATGGCTCTGCAGGAAGGTTGTCCACCTGCCTTGCATTGTTTTATCTCCTGTAAATAGTGTACATTCCTGTAGATTCTATAAGTAGGTGTAATTTCTTTGTAAATTGTCATAGTTTCTCTATAAATTGTAGATAGGTTGTAGGATAGGTCATTTCCTATAAACTTTGCCATTCTCCAGCTTCCCCTATGAATTTGGTCTGTATATTGGTCTGTGCATTGTTGTAATGACCCTTCATATGGTGAGCTTGTCACACTCTCCAGGTTGTATAACTTAGGTTTCGAGCTTGCCCGCATGGTGTCCGCCTGGTTTGAAATCGACACCTCGCCTATTCGAGCTATGGTGGGTTTCTCTCTCCTCTATCATTTCATCATTCATGGTGGGATTAAATTCCCCCATGCATGAGCATTCAAAACCATCCAATATGGCATTCAATTCACTCATGTCAATACATCTTTCACCATTAAGTACCATTACGCCATTTATTGCATGACCATGTGACAACCCATGCCAGCCCAGTATGGCTTACTGTCTAGTCATTTTGATAATGACTAGTTTCTCTAGACCCCAGGTGCTGAGAAGTGCCCAAACCTTCATCCCATTTTGTCTCATAAACCAATACGCCAGAACCTCCGAGTGTCGATCAAAATCTGTTCATTGTTAATTGTTATATTTTGGGGATTTTGATGCGGGCTAACATCTTTTTGACAAACAGGTGCGAAATGGTGGTGAACTCTCCTGAGTCCAAAAAAATTGCTTTATCTTTTATCATATGCATTAATGGTTGTCCGGTCTTGCAGGTTGTAGATTATCTAGAAAATAATGTTTGAAGCAACAACTCCTCCTGGAAGTCTGGAACTTCCGACTACCTCCACTCGGGTGGCCACTAAAACAAAGGCAGAGAAGATGCTAGCCAAACTCCCATTGACATCCAAATACCTGAGGGATGGTTTCCTTGTGGGATCCAAAGTGGATTCCAAACTACAAGATATCACCAACACGGAGGCCAGACTATGGGTAGAACTGTTGGCAAGTTGACTTCCTGAGGATGCAAGACTCATTTTGTGTTGTCATCATGGCAACAAAGTCATGTTTAGTTTCTACCATGAAAGACAAAATGACTAAGTATGGAAAATAGGGTAGACAGAGATACTCAGCAATTAGCACATCAGCACACATGTGAGAGATCGAGTTAGCATATGCACATTTAGATATATGTTGTATGACACATGTACATGCTACATCCAGACACACATAGTATGGAACAACAGTACGACAAAGTTACAGGCATCTCAGTAGACCAGCAGTCTAGAAGATAGATCATGGGAGCCAACTACTATTTTGATCAACGTGAATTATTTTGTAATGTAATGGTTAAGTGCCTTTGGTTATATGTTTGTAATAATGTAATTAGCATTGTAGTAAACACACTTGAGCCGACTTGTTTGGAAGTGTTGTATATTTTGTTTTAGGGCCGACTAGAGTTTTGTTTTGGGTCGCGCCTATTTGGATATGAACATATAAGTATGTAATGTAAAGATATGTTACAAGTGTCGATTATTATGTAAGAGGAAGATACAGAAGAGAAATATAATGAAGTCATTATATGATATATTTCTTTAAGAGAGTAAGAGAATTCACGCATACACAAAACTGATCAGACAACAGTGTCATCACAGTAGTTCACTTTTGATATAGTGTATATCAACATTTAGAAGGTTGTAGCCTTCATCCTATTGGGCAGTGAGCCATATACCTTAAACAGGGTTTTGTAAAAGACTCCTAACAGGGTCAGACCTTTAACCAGGTCATTGTACTCAAATTGTAAAGACTGCATCTAACAGGGCAAAGGAACTTTAACAGGTTCATTATACTTAGTACAATATTTGTTGGTACTAATTCCCACTGGGGTTTTCCTCTAATCAAGGTTTCCCCGTAATCATATCATGTGTTATGAGTTCTTATGTTAAGCTTCATTCTATGTATGTTTGATTTATGTTTAAGTTGCTAAAAAGTAGGGCCTTGTTCAACAAGAACTATAGGGCCTTGTTCAAACAATGTATCAACAAAGATTTGCCGGTAATGATATGGCAAAGAACATGGCCACCACCGGCATTATCAAAGCTGTCTATTTCCCTTGCTCGGTGTAAGCACCAGAGCTGATCCTCCAATTGGAAAAGCACTACACCGCACCCACCCAGGTTGTTTTGCTTGCCGATTCCCTACCATTGAACTACCTAGCGGTCATTATTACTCTTGATGCTGCCACCTTTGCTTTGGGACTGGGGATCCCCTAATTCAGAAATGCTACTATTATCTCCCGGTCTACATCATTGAAGGAGTTTGAGAACATCCCTCATCTTTCCTGACAACATCTCAATGCTCATGGTTAAACTCCCCAAGGAGGGACTACAAGAAAATGAATTTGGAGATCCCCCACAGAGATTTCAAGGAATGCATATAGGCGGGGATCATATTTTTGTGTAAACTCTTTGGAGCACCCCATGCCAGGGACTTTTTGGCATGGATGTATTATTTATTATACTGCATCACCACTCACAGTCATACCTTCGACTGGCTGACGATTATCATCAATCATGTGGACTTCCTATTGAAGAACGTCAGGTAGAATTCAAGGTTCCACATGACTTCATATGTGTTATAGGCACTAGCACAATAGAGACCTACTCTCTAGGGTTCACAGACAGAGGGTGTTCTTAGGAATGGGCCCAGCTAGAATGTTCCATGGGAACATTATCCCCAGATCCAATGTGAAGCCAGCTTCCCCAATTTTTTTTGGGTAAATGACACGTTCATTTACCACAACATTTTGACACTTACTTGGGATTCCGGGTACCAACTATCCAAGGAAGTAATGACCTTGGTGAGTGCATACAACAATTTTTTTATTTAGTTTCAGCAACATTCTTACATTTGAGTGATCAAGTTCTCTGGGATACCCTAGCTACTCCCCAAGCATTGTGGGGATAGGATCATTATTTTGGAGTTCTAAAGGAAAATCCTAGAAATTCTTGCATTCTTTGCATTGAAGAAGGTTACCTCCATCTCATTTCCAATCATTTGCAGGAACTATTCTTGCAGTCTTGCAGTGGCCAAGGAAGTCAATAATGAGTTGGAGAGTCTGAGACTACCCGAGTTCCACTTAGAAAGAAATAATTTTGATCCAGTCAGTAAGATAAGTACGACACTACCCTGGGCATCCACACCACATGAGCTTCACATTGAATATTTTTTGGCAGATTTCCAGGATGGTTTCGACCTTCGGGCTTGGAAGCACTCAAAGATGTCCAAAGGGTCGATGAAGATCCTTGGCCTTCAGACCTTTCTGAAATATTTTTCAGACAGCGCGCCTCTAGAAGACCCAACATACATGGCATAGTGGATCGATAAGATGGATCTCCCTCTGGTGGATTGGGACACCCTAGAGAGTTTGACAATTAAAGATGTAAGCCACAGTGTCATACAGAATGGTCATGATTGCTTTGCACAAGTGTGCAAGAGGAGCACCCATAGAGGTTCAATTTTATGGGGGTCTACTTCAGCTTCCAGGGTCGCAAAGCCAAGTAAAGACAAGGGGAAATAAAATGAGAGCATCCCAGATCAAGTTCCATGCTTGGATTTTCTCCCCATTTTGGAGCAAGTTCATGTTCATCTAGAGGCATCTCAAAAGATAAGTCAAAAACTAAGCGCCCAACTTTCCCGCGGTCTCCTAGTTACTCCAATGGGATCTACCCTCCTGGTAGGGCCCCCTTCATTAGCAGCACTTATGAGTAGGAAAACAGAGGCCGAGGCGAAGTCTGCAGAAGTTTTGGATGTTGGGGCCCCATTACAGTTAAGAAGAAAGAAGAAAAAGGTCGATCATCCTCCAAGAATAGATGTGGGCCCTGAGATGCCTAACTTTCCCTAGGTGGGAATCATCCCCTCTTCTCCTGAGCTGGAGGATCCTCCGATAGTTTCCCCTCCACATGATGATTTTGATGATCTCTTCCAGACAAAAGATCTAGTGGACTTACAGGTCGATATGGTGAAGGTGGTGGAGGAGATAGATGCATAAGAAGAAGTGGCCCCGAAAAAGGAGGTCCAATAGTAAGAGAAAGAGAAGGAAAAAGAGAAAGAACAAGAAGATCCATAAGACATGGAAGAAACACCAGTCCAGGGGACGGAGATAGAACTAAGGCCAACACAAGATGAGTAGCTGACAATGGCTAGGGAACCTAGACCTTTGGGAGAAATAGTATCCCTAGTTTTCATGCTCCAAGTTCCTCTAGTTACTCTGGGTGATCAAATGCCCCAGAGTGTGACATTCGGTGAGGTAGTCTCTGCAGCCCAATAGTCAAACCTTGGCAAGACACCTCCGGATTCTCTGAAAGATTTTCCCGTAGAGAAGGATGTCCTGACAGATGGTGCTGAACAAGAAAATCAGCAATGAGATGAGGGGGATAACCCTGGAAACATGGATACTGAGACCAAAGATGCTGGAAAAGATTGAGAAAATCCCAACGATGTAGATGTTACTGGTGTCGGGAGAGACGGGGTTCCCAACACCACATATGAGAATGCCACCAGGGAAGAAGACACATGGAACCCTAGGGAATAAGAGAAAGAGTCTGATATGACTATAAATACTGGGGAAATGCCACTAGACCCCGAAGAAAGCCCCAATACCCAAGCCTTAGCAGCAAGACCACCCCAGCCGCCACAATGGCTAGTGGAATCTAGAAAAATAAAGGCCCTGACGGCAACAAGTGTTCCCCTCTCCTTGGCTAAAATGATGGCCCAAAATCAAGAGGCTAAGAAGCCTAAGAAAGCCCAGACCATGCATACCCTTTGGACCAGTCTAGGAGGAAGTATAGTCACAATAGTTGTGACACCTCCCCCAGATACAAACGTGACAATAGTAAGGGCCAAAGATTATATAGTCACCAAGGTTCCTCTGGGGAGGAGAGACAAGCAGGGAAAAGTAGACCTATTGAAGGAATCTACCCGGGTAGTTGAGGCCCGGTATGACAATCAGGCACATAAGTTGAAGGAGGAAAGAGAAAAGAATGAAAATCTCCTCAAGCTTCTCGTGGAACTAACACAGTCACTGGCCGAGATTCAGCTAGAAGCCTCCACCTCTGGAACACCACTCCCATAGGGTGATATGGATTCTCCAAGGGCCATGAAAAATAAGGCACAGACTATAGATGGGTGGATCGCCGAGAAAATCAAATCCATAAGGAAATACTTGGCAGCAACACTCCCAGACCTTTATCAAGTCAGTAATCTTGTGGGCCAAGTGAACTGCACCGTCATCTTATGGGAGAAAGATAAAGAGAAGTATGAGGAGTGGAGGTCCAAATTGGAAGAAATAATAAACTTCGGGGAGGAAGCCATCATAGAGATGGGAAGTTTGGGAGAAGATCCCTTTGGATTCCTTCGGACCCAACACTCTAGACTTGGCCTCAAAATTGAGGTAAGAAAGCAACTGGTAGGGGCCCTAAAGAATAGGATCTTAGGAGTCTAGCATTATTTAGATTTATACATAGCATATATGTCAAGGGTTTTGCAAGTTGATCCCTTCACTATTGAGACTTGTGCCCCAGAAGATTTTGTACTAAGCAAATTTGATGAGCTAATGGAATCCCAATACTAGTCTGCTGGAGATTTCAACGGAGGAAAAATTTCAAGATTGTCTAAGATGATGCTCCAGGCTCATGATGAAGTGAAAATAGCTACAAAATTCAGGGACACGGCCAAAGATATTGAGGAACCATTCGAGGTTGTCAAAAATCAATGGGATAGTGTCAAAGACATAGATGAGGATGACATTAGCCAGATTTTGGAGGCCTTCAAGAAAAACAAGGAACATTAGAGTTCTCCAGACTCCGGAGATTTTCACCAGCAGGGTGCAATTCTGTAAATTCACTATTCTTTGAGCGTAAGCTTCTGGACTCTAGAATTATAGGTTCAAATTTTTGTATTCTTTCACAGTGATCTGCATCTAGGTTCCCCAGAGTTGACCAATCATTGTCAAGTAGTCAATAAGGGGTCAATAGGTAGGTGATCCTAATAAGGCATGTCAGACGGAGGGATGGCTCTGACAGATGATTCTCCCAAGGCACCGCTCCTACATTAAATTCCTGATGTGCATCAAAAATAATGAGCCACAATCTACATTTATGAGGTATTTAGCTTTGGATACTGGGATGATCGGATTTCCTTTATAAATACCCTGACACTTTTCTCTATGCCAATTCTTCCAGCTTTCTCTTCTTGTCTTCTTCCTCTATCTTGTCAGACCTCTGCACTTTTTAAGGTGATTGTAAGTGGTGTAGGTAGTACCACCCATAGGATAATGTATTCTATGAGTTGAGTGTACAATTATATTAGGTTAGTTTTAGGTCAAACTATGTGTATAAATAAGAAGTCTGACCTCATAACAAGGGTCAAAAAAATTGATGATTTTGCAGTCCAGCAAGTAATAGAAGATAGCTTTTCATTTTTAGTTGTTTCAGGAGCTCAATACTCAACAGTTCTTAGTAGTTTATATGCTCCATTTGAGCCATGATTGTATACACCAATGATGCTAGAATGGTTTAAGTCAATGAAGAAGGAGGAACATCTTATGACTACTTGTTATGTGTTTTTCCTATCTTTGGAGTTCATGAACATCTTTTGTGTAGTATGTGTTCTTATGTCCTTTGCTCCTATGTTCTAGTTTAGATTAATGATCTTATCTCCCCTTGCTAATGAATGCATGTGAATCACTAGTTATTTGTGTATTCGGTATTTAGAGTAGTTTGCATACATTGGAGCTTAGTTTGATGTTTGAACGTTTATGACACAACTATAAATAGAAATGTTTATCTAACCCTGATTGATCTTTTGAAGTTTACTTGATAATCCAAATGCTTATAGGAAACCTCATCCCTCTTGAAATCCCTGAAGAAGATGATTAAAAACTAGCTATCCCCTCACACAACAATCACCTACCCAACTTAACTCCCCTGCACCATCGAGACCCGACTACCAGGTGCTTGGAGGCTAGGAGAATTTTTTCTTTGGAAAACCTCTTCAGGTGGAGTTAGCTAGTACCCCGGTACCCAGTGACAACTTACCTCTATTGGCGGAGCCAATAAAAAAGTCCCATCAACATCCATTCAATCTCCAATTCAAAGTGTTACAAGTTTTGAATGCATTAATAATAATAGTTGAATGCCCTTCTCTTTCATTATTATCTAAATTAAGTTTTTTGCACAACAATAGGCCTTCAATAAGCGCATTGTGTGTGTGTGTATATTTGTGCACCTGTTATCTACAACACAACACTTCAATAAGTCATTCTGTTAGTGAAAAACAAGGGTTAATGAGCATATAAACCATAACATCGACTTATTGATTTCTAACTAGGATGAGTGTAGCATGTAACATAAAAGCCCTCAGATTATGCTAAATACCAGTGACATAAACAACCTAACATGAAATATTTAGTTTAAAACAAGCTATTATTCAATGAGCAATGCATATTAGTCTAAAAATGGAGATAATAACAATGCATAAGCACAAACTATCAAATGAAGTATGAGTCTAAGTCTATTCTAACAGCATAACAATGCATTTACAATATGAGATGAAGGCTCCTTTGTGCTCCAAAATGCATACTATTTATAGAAGAATGAGAGAGAGAGAGAGAGAGAGGGGAGACAAGGTTCATTAATGAGTTGAGGGACTCAACAATAGTGGTGTAAGAGTCATTAATGCCTTGAGCATTAATGAGGCATGGAGGAGACATGGGCTTAAGGCATCTTCATTAATGAGGCATTAATGAAAGCCTTAAAGAAGCAAGGGAAGGGTGTAAGAGGGTGGCTTGAGAAGGTGGACTTGAGGAAGGAATCTTGAGATTACTTGACTTTCTCAAGTGGGTGGTGTAACCACCTAAATTTGGTCTATTCCAACTATGGACCCTATTTGCCCTAAGTATCATCATACCCTCGATTATGTCCAAACGACCCTGTTACTGCTTGGCATGATTCTTGTAATCAATTTAATGTCCTAGGTGATTTTTATCACTAAAATTATATTAATTATTATAGCCATACAATTCAAATCAATTTTGACCAATCAAATCAAATCAAAATCAAACATGGCTATAGTATTTAATTATAAAGGAGTTAAATAAATCCCTAAATCAAATACCCACTTGCAACTAACCCATTCCCCTAGCCTATTTAATTTAATTAAAATGGCTATAGTCCCCTAATTATTAAAAATCAATTTCATTGTTTAAATAATTAAATTCCTATATTTCTAAATGAATTAAATAAGTTTATTTCATTTATTAATATTCCCCTAAACCCCAACCTAACCTATCTCAACCACTTCTACCCTAGGTTCTAAC
>MU225201.1:342249-381092 GCA_018584345.1 Thuja plicata
TTAGGGTAGAATTAGAATTAGGATTAGATTAGCAAGGGTGGAATGGGTTGAGATGGGTTAGAACCCAGGGTAGAAATGGTTGAGATAGGTTAGGTTGGGGTTTAAGGGAATATTAATTAAATGAATTAAACTTATTTAATTCATTTAAAATATAGAAATTAATTATTTAAACAATTTAATTACTTTTTAATAATTAAGGGGACTATAGCCACTTTAATTAGATTAAATAGGCTAGAGGAATGGGTTATTTTGCAAGTGGATAATTGATTTAGGGGTTTATTTAATTCCTTTATAATTAAATACTATAGCCATGTTTGAATTTGGTTGGATTTAAATGGTTTGAATTGATTTGAATCATATGGCTATAATAGTTAATTTAATTTAGTGATAAAAATACCTAGGACATTAAATTGATTCAAAGATTTATGCCAAGCAGTAATAGGGTCGTTTGGACATAATTGGGGGTATGATCACACTTAGGGAAAATAGGGTCCATAGTTGGAACAAACCAAATTTAGGTGGTTACACATTGTATTCTGCTATATTATTAGTGGCTATCCCTAAATATCTGTATTTAGATGCTATCATATTTCCCGATTCATCATGAATACAACATCCAAACCCAGCCTTACTTGGATTACCTTTTGAAGCACCATCAAAGTTTAGTTTATACCACCCAGAAGAAGGTGGTCTCCATACACAATTTTTCCTAAGGTTCTTTTTGTCTATTCCTTATTGTCCTACAAAGGAGGGGATTTTTAGCCCAAACCAGAGTTTCCTTATTCTTTCATCATCTTGGGTAAATTGCATATCTCTTCTTCCAATCAAATTACAATTATTAATGACTTCAACTATGCAGGCCTCTACTTTATTTAAAAACTGGTCGCGCTCCATTTTCTTGTCCTTGAAGATTCTTCTATTTCTTTCCTTCAATAGTTCCTAGATTAAAATGGAAGGAGCAATAACCCAAATATTATCAAACATATCAAAATCCCTCTTTCTAGGCCAATATTTGAGAAGATCATCTATATTATTGGAGAAAGCAGTTTTCCAATTTAGTTTTTAGGCAAAAATACAGTCTGTGAAAATATGATCAATGGTTTCACAATCTTTTCCATATAATTCACACCTAGAAGGACCATGATAACCTACTTTCTTGAACTACTCTACAGTCAAAATTCTATGTTGGGCAGCCACCCATGTAAACATAACCACTTTTGGTAGGCACTTTTTATTCTAACAGAGATCAATTGGAAGCGTTGTTCTGGTAGGAGCCTCCTTAGAAAGAGTGACATATCCATCTTTGGTATTGTACTTGCCATTTTTGGATTTGGCACATATTATTCTATTTGCATTTGTAAATGGATTAATTGTCATCTCTAGAGCTATTCTAAATATGCTAGGCAATCCCAAGTTGTCCAGGGTTTTCAATTCCATCCTAAGGTTGGATTATTGTCTGTTACTTCTATATAATCCTTAAGATATATACCCCTGCTGATTTTAATATGTTCTATAGCAGGATCATTATTCAGAATAGAATTGAGAGGGGGGAGGGCACCCCATGAATCTTCCCAAAATAAAGCATTCCCCCAATCCCTATATCCCAAGTTATATTGTCCGTAATGACCTTCCTGCAATCTAAAATGAAGTTCCATATTATTGAACCATTTGGAGGGTGACTATGTCTAAAGATGCTTAAGTTTTCGTTACCATCTAAATATTTTTATCTCAAAATTTTGACCCATTTAGCTGCAGGATCTTTATACATTTTCCACACCAGTTTTGCACCTAAGGCAATATTATGTTGTTTTATGTTTTTAATATTCAAACCACCATCCACCTTGGGTTTTCATATCTTATCCCATGCAATCATTACAATTTTTTTCTTGTCACTTGAACCTTGCCAGAAAAAGTTCCTAAGTTTTTTGTTAATTTATTTTTCTATTCCTTTGGGGAGACTCAGACACATCATTTGGAATGTAGGGATTGCGGACAGGACATATTTGATCATCACTATTTTGCCAGTGTTAGTAAGCCATTTTCCTTTCCAAGATTCTACTTTCCTATCAATATTATTCAAAACCCTATCCCAAATATTAGTCGATTTGTTACCCTTGTCTAGAGGAAGCCCTAGATATTTACATGGTAATTCACCTTTATTGAATTCTAGAATTCTACAGATATTCCTCTGTACCATCTCCAAAGTATTAAGAAAGTAGATTTCAGATTTTTCTTTATTAATGTTTTTCCCTAATGCTTTGGATTAAAAGTCTAAGTTGTTTTTGATAGATTTATCTTCTACCAATGTAGCATTCCCAAAAATAATCTTATCATCAACAAATTTTTGATGAGAACAAGCTTCAACTCCTTTAGAAATTTTGATGTCAGAAATCAGGTTATCATTCTTAGCCTTAGTTAAGGTCCTTCCTAAAGCTTCTGCCATAATTATAAAAAGAAAGGGGGATAAAGGGTCACCTTGTATGATTCCTTGAGAGATATTAAATAATCCAACATGATTTCCATTTAGCAGTATCGACATTTTAGGCCTAGAAATGCATTCAAAAATTAGATTGATCCATTGTTTAGAGAAGCCAAAGGATTCTAAGCATTTACATAAAAATTTCCAGTTGACCTTATCATATGCTATCTTCATGTCTAATTTTATAATAATACTAGGAAGGTGGTTGTGTTGGACTGTATGAATAGCCTCTTGTGCAATGATAACTCCATTTAGGATAGATCTTCCAGGAACAAAACCAAATTGTTCCTTTGACATGATAAGAGGAAGTAAATTGTTTAGCCTATTTTCTATAGTCTTGGTAAATATTTTATATACCATGTTACATAGGGATATGGGTCTATAATCATCAAATCCATCAGGATTTGAATTTTTGGGTATTAAGGCTATAAACGTATTGTTGATTTCTTGGAGAATTCTGCCTGAGTTTCTCATGCCTTCTAAAGCTACCACTACTTCCTCACTAATAAAGTTCTATCATTGCAGAAAAAAGAAAGAAGGGAATCCATCTGGTCCAGGGGATTTATTTGGATGGATATTATTAAGAGCGTATTCAACTTTTTCCTTAGTTATTTTGGCATTAAGCAATTTATTATGTTCATTAGTTATAATTCTAGGTATGTTATTTAGTATTTCCCTCTGAGCTAAACTATCTGATCCTTCTAGGTTGTTTATGATAGTCTCAAAGTGGATAGTAGCTTCAGACGCTAGATCAACATGATCAACAATTAATGTCCCATCATGTTTTTTGATCTTAGTGATTTGGTTAAAATTACATTTAGCCTTGGAGCTGTTATGGAAAATTTAGTTTTTTTGTCTTCTTCTAGCCATAATTCCCTTGATCTCTGTTTCCAGTAAGATTCTTATTTGGCTATTATATCCTCATAGCTCTGTAATAATTTCTTTTCTTTGGTCTATGTCTCAGAGTTCATCCCTCCTCTAATGACCTCTTCATTAAGTTCTTCTATTTCTCCCTCAAGCTTGTTTTTGGCATTGAATATATTACCAAAATATACTTTGTTCCATTGAATAAGTCTCTGCTTGATGTGTTTGAGTTTTGAGTTTAGGATAAAGGTTTTGGATCCTTTGAAACTCTTTTCATTCCACCATTCTTGATCTTAATCAAGCATCCCTCATCTTTAAGCCACATATTTTCAAATTCGAAGGGGTTCTTGTTAGGTACCATGTCTTCTTTAAAATCAAGCAAATTGGGAAATGATCCGACCCAGAGTGTGCCACAATATTAGATTTAAAGCTTCGATTGAATCTGGCTAAGTTTCCTATGTAAAAAGATTTGTCCAATTTCTCTAATATTTGTTCAGTATCAATTCATTTATTTGACCATGTATAAATTCCATTATCCATAGGGATGTCCATTCCATTTAAATATTGTATCCATTCTTTAAATTCATTTGTTGTCTGAGTGATTTTTTTGGAACCACCTAATTTCTCTTTAATATCTAAAATAGCATTAAAATCCCCATAAATATGTTTTGGTTTGGTAATCTGTTAATAAATTTCTCTATTTCGGTCGATACAGATCTCTTGTCGTGGAGGAATTTTGGTCCATATATATTTATTATAATAAATTATAGGTTGATGTTAAGAATATTAATTTTTGCAGCCATCTAATGTGTTTCAAAATCTAGAAGCTCTAGTGAAATGAGCCTAGGATTCCAAATAAAAGCTAATCCAACAGAAGCTCCAACATAATCTACCCCTTTAACTTCCCAAATTCCTAATTTCTTGCTAAAATTGACATATCCTTCTTGTCCTAATTTAGTTTCTTGGATTAGAAATAGGGATGCCTCTAAAGAGGATAAACTCCTCTTTAGAAGATGTTGTTTGTTAGGGGCATTTAATCCCCTAACATTCCACGTAATTATTTTCATGGTGCCTTGGGAAGGATCTTCCCCTTCCCTGCATTAAGAATTGATGTTATTTTAATTTGCCCTATCACCGAGTCATCTATTTGCCTAAGTTTAGAAAGAGATTTCCTACCTCTTTTTGAAGATTGTTTAGGAAAATCTGGGGATGAATTACCAAATGCATATGGTAATAAACCCAACTTCTTCTCCTTTATTATTTCATGGTCAACAATTGGTGAGTTAAGAGCATTTTCATCTTCTTCACTCATTGAATCTATAAATTTTAGTAGTAGTGGATCTTCATAGTCCCCATTGAGTCCTAGGAAGTCATTAATTTCCTCCATCTCTATGTTGTTAGTGTCTATAGTATTCAAAGATTCCTGCCTATCTTCATAACTAAGTTTACATGAGTTTAAAGGCATGGGTTTTTGAATACAGAACTTTCTTTCTTCTAACCATATCTTATTCATAGTATAATGTTGATCTATTTTTAAGTTGTTGTTACTGTCCTCGGAAGGAGGAGTTGTCTCAGGTGATATTATAATCGGGGATACTATTGTATTCTTTGTGATGTCTGAAAGTGTTAGTGAGGAATCAAGTTTTATTATTTCTTTAATTAGTATATTCTTCAGTCTATTGGTTTCTTCTATGTCGTTGCTCTCATCATTAGATAATAATGAAAAATTAATAGTGTCTGTCCATGTAGCTAGGTTTTTGTTAATATCTAAATTATTATCAGGAAACTGGGTGTTTACATATTTTAAAAGTGGTTCTATAGCCTGAGATGAAATGGATTTAGTTTTTGGACTATTTACTTTCTCTGTTAAAATCATCATTGATTTACTTTTAGGTTCCTTGGTTATCGTTGATTTTAATATTAGATTTGTATTGTCCTTACTAGTTGTTTTGGACTTAAGACACACTGGTACATTATTAAAAATCCTGGTCTCCATAGTCTCAACCGGTTGAGGGGGATCATAAATAAAACCAAAGCCTCCTATGTTCTGATTAAAGAATATTTTAGGAGTAGGTTCTGAGAAATATGGGAATCTAGGGTAAGAACTAATTTCCCCCTCCTCAAGAAATGAGGAGGCTATAATTGAACTAGATAATTTATAATTCTATTTAGGGGTATTGCAAAGACCAACCTGTCTTCAGATCACAAAGCCACCAATGTTAGACATGAGATCAACACAAGAAAACTTCTCAGCGTTGATGGCATTATTTACATAGTTATTCAAAATAAATGGTAATAGGCTTTCCTCCTTACTTTTAATTATCTGCTAAGGTTTTTCCAAGCTAATAGGATCCCCTTGATTATTCCCAATTTACTCCAGATCCCTGTTAATAATTTTAGGGTGAGTAAAGATTGATCCTGTTTCGCAACAAACTTCCAGAGGGAAGTTGATAGAAATGTTGATATCCATCCCAACAATAATGATTCTTTCAACTTGAGCCAAGTTAGAATTTACAAAACCTAAAAAATTCCCTAAAGCATTTCCTATCTCCCTGAGTGAGTCATCATCTGAGAATTCAATTGGAAGGTTTTTGAGCAAAATCTCCTTTTGACTAGAAAATTCTTCAAATTTATTGGATCAAAGAAAGGTAACCAGTCGAGGGTAGAAAACCCTATATTTCTAAATTTTGGTAATCCTTTAGAGAGAATTTCATTTTTTAGTGTTTTACTTGAGCAATCTAAGTAAAGAAATTCTTCTTGAAGGGTAGTAATGTGCACCTTATTATTTAGTTGTTCTTCAACCCAATTTTCTATAGTTCTTGCCGATGTCCCTATACCATTCCACCTATAAAAAATTCCATACTCCGCACACATATTTTGTATTCTGCTAACCATCCCATGCTTTAATACTAGTGTTCTCTAATTAGGGTTAGTTATTACAAAAAAAACTGCATCCTTCTAGATTCCTTCTATATTATTCCTATTATTATTTTTTATTTCTATATCTATAATTCTTCTGTGTGATGGAGAGTAAACCTTACCCAAAGAAGAGCCAGGAAAAAGATAACCAGAGTCTGTCCAATTGAAACCAAAAATCAAGGAAGAAGTCCCAAGGTGTCGTTTCTGTTGGAAATGTCTAAGCCCCATGTCTCAAACCATTTGAGGCTGAGGGAATAAATTTTGATGATGTGGAGGAGAGTAGACACCAGAGTGATTTCTTAGGGTGTATTCTATTTTCATCATTTCTTTATGCCTCCCCCGGGAAGAAGCCCCAAGAAAAACCCTAGGGGAAGAGGACATAAGTGTTGAGAAACTATTTAACATTTTGAGAGAGAAAGGGCCAGCTTCAAGAACCCAATTGGATTGTTGAGACCTTGAAACATGCCTCCATCCAAAGAGCCCACCATTCTGGCATTCTACTAGAGCATCTAAGACCATCCTTCTGCCCCTGCATAAATCCTTAGCATATCTAGTTTTTCCGAAATCCAAAATATGCTGATCAAGAGAGCTTACAGAGAAAATTTTAGGTCAAGTGCGATAGTTAGTGTGAAAAGGAAAAGCCATTGAAATTAAATTCTATTTTATTGTAATGATAAGGTACTATTGGTATAATTATTTTCTACTTAATATTTGATGTTGTTAAGTCGGCAATGAACAGAGTTCAAGTTGGTAAAAGGAACAAGCTTAGTTACTAAGAAATGAGAAGTATGTGGGTAATATGAGGAGTGTTAGTTGATTGAGCAAAGAAAGTCAGTCACCGAGTGAAGTTGACAACTAAGTAAGGTCAGTTACCGAGCAAGGTTGGTAACTGAGCAAAGTCAAACACTGAGTGAAGATAGTCACTGAGCATGAAACAAAGTTTGAACAAAGATTAGATTCAAATAATAGAACACATTTAATGTGAAAGCACACATATTGAGAAGTTGTTAAGGACAAAGGAAAATTTTGTTACAATATCTACGGTCACGAAAAGTCAAGTTCAAAATCAGAGGTGAAGATTAAGTGGAAAAAGGAAAGTTGTGAGTTCTAAGAAGAGTGTAAGTCACGAGGAAAGGGTTAACCATTTAAACAAGTTATAGATACATTGAATCAATTCATAGGAGATGATATGAGGCTGAGCACAATTGAAGGAAAACCTAATCAATAAGATTAAGTGGAAAAACAAAGGCCTATATATATTGTTGAGTCTGTATATTTGAAGAGAGATGCTTGCAAATTGTTGATTTGAAGTTCTACTGAGCAGAGTAGTGAAAGAGGTGGAGAAAAAATCCAGAGAAGAGACTAATAAGTTGTTGATGCCAACATTTTCAAAGAGAACACAAAAGATCTTATCAAGCAAAGGATAGTTGCAGAATCATAGATCAATTTAGTACATTGTTGCTTACTAATCTTTGTAACAAAAAAGCTCTTAACAGAGTAGACCTAACAAGTCTTTTTGTAAATCCTTGAGAAAGTTAACATTCTAGGATGAATGTTTAAGTACTCTAACCAGAGCACTCCTAATAGGGTGAAGATATTAATAGGTCTGAGGTAAATCCCTTAACAAGGTCACATCTAGAGAATGTGTTTGTAATCTTTAATAGGATTAGCTCTTAACTGGGCATACTTCAGAAGAGTTTTTATTTTTGTGGGTGATAATTCCCACAGAGGTTTTTCCCTTATTGGCTTTCCTCATTAAAACTAGTGTTACATGTGATGCTTGATAACTTTGGATGTTATTTGTTTATGTTATATGTTGTTTATCAAGTTTGTGAAGTATTTACAAGTTTCAATTGTTGTTGTTATTGAGTTACTGAGTTGAATCAGAGGTTTAGATTTAAAGTGTTAAGTCTCAATATTTTCTGATTCACCCCCCTTAGTAAACCACCTTTAGTAGGGTAAACCAACATAATCATGGGTTGGTTTGGTGTTTGAGTCGCATGCTCTGTTGATTTATCATTATCTCTCTCATATTTATTTACACAATATACTTATGTGATAATGTACAACACACTTCATTTCTTAGATCATGGGTCATGTAGGTGATTGTTTATAGACCCATTCACCTACAGTGGGATGACTCATTAGTGGACTGTCTATATCTATGTGATTAATGTAGTGTTGATGCAGATTTCAATAGTTGGCCTTGTCTGTGGTCATTTGTGCATTAGTATATTTCTTTAATGAGAGCATTGATTATGTTTCTTGTTCCTCACTCGTTCATTTTGGGACTTTGAGAATTTGGTTTATATTGATATCATGTTAGCTCCATTGCACTTTTGATGAAATATCACATCTTTATCTCTATCCCTCCACCTTATTTTAAACTATAAAGCATTTTTAAAAAAAATATTTACTGATGTAAAAATTTTCAAAGGATATACTAACTTCAATATCAAATGAAATTGGACCACAAGTGACAATAAGAGAAGTGTTTCGACAAGACATCTTTGGGTCTTACCAAAATGAGAGGCCACATGGTACTTTAGTGAGAGTTTTGGGTGAAGGAAAAAAGAGGCCCAACTAAAATTTCCACCACATTTCCAAGTGGTAGACACACACTTAACAATAGAAGAAGCTCGCATAAATTTATGTTGCAGGGAGGGCCCACAAGCGAGAAAGTGTCTTAGGTGACACATGGTGCCAGGCATGAGATTTGGGCACAAACAAAAGGGTTTTTGAGAAGATCATCCTCCATGCATCTTGGTGGACACATGGTGCCTATGCATGAGTTCACAATGAAGGAAAGAAAGTAAATGGGAAAATTGCCCGTTGTGTTGACACATGGAAACTCGTGCTCAAATTTAGGTTGTTTCACGAAAGGATGGGGTCTTCTTTCATCAATGGCAGTTTGAATATTTTGGCCGCTTCTTAGAACCAAAGCATTTGATTTTCATCTACTCCCAACTACTTCCAAGATCTTCCTAAGGGTCACCCATATGTTTATCTATATGAGGAATTCATAGTAAAAAGTCATATGGGTCATACTGTGTACTGGAGACAACAACTAGACATATTTCTATATTTTATTTGGAGACCATACAGAGCTTATCCAATGTGGGTAGGCAAGGAGGTTCATCTTTCACTATGTAGACAGAGGATATCCCTGATAGGACATACTATAGAGCATGCCAATATGATAGACTTGCATAACCCTGAGAAGGTTTTATGCTAGTTTGGGGAGGTATAAGACGTTAGTGAATTCTATGCCTTGTTTGCACAGAGGTCAAGGGATATTTCCACTTAGGGTCTGGTTGTTCCTACACATGCTGTGTAGTTGGATTTTTCAAGGTTTGAGGTCAGCTAGGTGGACTTGGAGGCCCAACTTGATCGATGATAGGACTACCCCACTATATGATGCATGGTGGGCTAGTCATAGGCCAGTCCCTTTGACAAATATTACTTCACTAGTATCTCTAGTCATCATGAGGAGGGGGCGATAGTGTGAAATGGGATGAGTAGAGGTAGAGGCAGAGGCATAGGCCAAGGTAGAGGATAACAAGGTAGGGGTGATGAAGGAGGGGGGAGACATAGGTGAGGAGGGAGGAGGGGAGGAGGTGGTATGGGTGATCCTGACATTCATCTTGTTAGCGTAGATGAGGAGGAAGGGGAGGAGGAGGAGGGAGCTCAGTTATTTAGGAGAGTGTATGATCACAAAGATGATGCCCCAACATAGGGAGTAGGAGAGGGAGGTGAGGGAAGAGAGGGAGAGATGGGTAGTAGTGGATTATCTTCATATTTGGATTTAGGTATCTACAATACTAGTAGTACTAGTGATAGTGAGGATGATGGAGATGACAAGAATAAGGGAGAGGCTTTGGAGGTGGATGCCCCAATAGAGGGTGTGAAGGGAGAGGAAGTGAGGAAGAGAGTGATCTAGTTCAGAGATTGAGGGGCCAGATCATGGATTTGGAGAAGAGATTGGATGCTTTAGAGATTAGAGAATCATATGTTGAGCGTTGAGAGAGAGAGAGAGAGCCTTTATTGATATTGTTTAGGATCTATCTCTTTTGGAGGCTATTGATAGGATCTAACAATCCAGGAGAGAGTGACAGAGAAAGCTAGAGTTTTAGAGAGGGCACTATGAGCGTGTTGTCCCAGTGGAGTAGAGAGTACCAAGTTGTAGAATATCTTATAGGACTACAAGATATCATATATTTTAGGGTAGTAGTGCAGTAGCACAACGGGTCCAAGTAACGTAAGAAAATTCTCCTGGGGTCAGGTCTCAAGAGGGTAGTACAAGACCTTCTATGCCACCTCCTAGACCAGAGGGTGGAGGAAACAATAGTTGACACCTATTGTTTATGCTTTTGTATCATTTTTTTATAGACACTTTTATTTATTTTGAATGAGCTTGCAAGCTCTCATTATACTTAGACACATGATTTTATGATATATACATGAGATGAATCTTTTTGGGGGATTATGACTTGTTTTATGTGATGTGTGTATACATTTAATTTATGACATGTACTTCTATATGATTCTATGATTATTTATGCATGTGATGACATAATTATGACATGATGCACTTATGATGATGTTATACTATGATTCCTAGATATACTAAATGATTTTGTTACCTTATGATGATATTTATATGCATGCAGTGATGTGATTTCTATGTATGATGTATGCATTCCTATGTTTTTGTGGTTTTTTTTCTATGTAGTAGATTTATCATGTATGCAAGACCTAATATGATATGTCTGAGTACATGAGTTAGGACTGACTGAGTTAGTTAGGAAAATATTAGTAAGAATAATGAATAGATAGAAAGAATTGGTTAGAAGAATTTATGAAATTATGCTATCAAAATAGATGATGTACTGAGTCATTGTTGAATTTTTTCACCAATTTCATCATTGTGCCTTATTTTTAAAAGAAAGAGATAAAAATAAACCCAGATACTAACCATCTAGAGACCACTACGATCTCTATTGAAACAAGCATAAAACAAACAAGGAATATTTGAAATCATTATAGGGTTGTCTCAGACTTGGATTTGTGTGGCTTCCATATACTTGACAATACTTATCACATTCACCCTAAATCATCCTTGCCCTATAACTTTATCAAAACACTGCAGAAAAAACAATCAAAGAAAACAAGATTATGAACCTTCATAGCCACTCTTGCCACTCACTGGTATCCTTGGGGAGCATAGGGAGAAAATCATAAAAATATAAATTTATAAATAGACTGACATGATTGACTTGGTCCACAACCTTACTAATCTTTGTTTGGATTGATTTTGATGCAAAAGTTGTTGGTTTCAAAAATGGACTACCCATATAAGACCGACATGTCTAGTTCTGAGTATATCTATCACTATTTAAGACATTTCATTGATAGATGACAAATTGGATTGTTGATAAAGATGGGTCTCATGAGTCCATTGTTGAGTTATGAAGCTCATTACTTTGATATGTGCTTTGATGTTTGATGTCAATTTCTGCTTGTCGTAAAAGAGATGATTTTTGCAAGTATTTTTGATATGTTTTGATTTTTTTGACTGGTCCATCATAGATTTCATATGTTTGGAGTTGAGGTATGTGTAGTGTATCATGTACGTGAAGGCCCTTATCACAGATGCCCCAAACATGTTCACCTTAGATGAAGTTTTTTTTTTGGTTTTTGTTTAGGATTATTTTAGAATCTCTTATGATGTTTTTGAATTTTTGCTCTGGACATTATTTGAATTTTTAGGATTTTATTAGTACATTTTTCTCTTTTTAGGGATTTTTTTCAGGACATTTCGCTATTTTAGGAAGTTTTCAGGATATTTTTCTCCTTTTAGGGAATTTTTAGGATTTTTTTCTCATTTTAGGATTTTATTTCAAGACTTTAAGACTGCCTCCAGTCTGGTGAAACAACATAAGTCAAGGATGGGCATGAATGTTCACGAGGAATGTAATTTTTGGGTTTCTTTCTTGGCATTCTTAGCAATATGCATTCAATATGTGTAATTTGATCATTAGAGTTCATTGATGGTGAAGCGAGATTTCAACACTTGGCGCCTATTTGCCAAGTTCTCACCAAGGTACCTACCCAATAACATTTGTTTGTCAGGTTTTCACCAAAGGAAAATTTTGTTTCTCTTTAAATTTTCTATTTTTCAATTTTTTTGTTGTTGCAAAGGTGCTTGTTTGCCAAGTTTTCACTAAGGTAACTTTTGTATTTTTATTTTTTTTGTATTTTTTTTATGATATTTAAACTATGTACGCTTGACCTTGAGATATTAGATGTAAAACCTTTTTAGGTGTATGTTGTTGACGTAGCTAGGGAGATGATCTCCTTCTTGAGTAACTAGTTGATATGGCCCATTATTAAAGGATCCAATGATGACATAGGGTCCTAACCAATTTGGTTCAAACTTTCCTAGCCTTTCTCTTTCTGCTTGATTCTTTTGATTTTCCATGAGGACAAGATCTCCTACATAAAATTTTATTGGTATGAATATCTTGTTGTAGCTTCTACAAAGGAAATTTTGATAGCCTTGCAAGTGATTCATGATACTTTGACATTTCTCATCTAACAATTCCAGCTCACATAATCTGGCTATGCTATAGTCCTCATCTATAATGAAGTTATTGAAGGAAATTCTTAGGGATGGGAGTTCAACCTCGATGGGTAAAATTTCTTATGATGCATACACTAGAGAAAAGGCACTTACCCCTATTGGAGTTTAGACACCAGTTCTATATGCCCATATGGCAGGACTAAGCCGCAGATGCCAATCTTGGCCAGTTTCATTGACAACTTTCTTTAGAATTTTCATAATAGTTTTGTTTGTTGATTCAGCATGGTCTTTTTCTTGGGGATAATAAAAGGACAATAATTTTTGTTTTAATTGCAACTTATCATAGATATCTTGGACATATTTATTCTAAAAAGGTAACCCATGGTTAGTAAGTATGGTTTGAGGAATTTCATACCGAAAAATGATGTAATTCAAGATAAACATCAAGATATCTTTACCAGTAATGTATGTCAAAGGAATGACCTCTGCCCACTTAGTGAAGTACTTAGTGGCCATGATTATGTACTTATGACCATTGGAAGAAATGGGTGTAAACTTACCCACTACGTCAAATCCCCATATTGAAAAAGGCCAAGGATAAGCGAGGGGTTGGAGCTATTAAGATGGTGCATGTATAAGGTCTCCATGAATCTAATAGTGTCTATATATTTGAACATTTATGGGCATCTTCCTCCATGGTTGGCCAGTAATAACTTATTCTCAAAAGTTTCTTCACTACGTTATTGCCACACGAATGGGCATCACAAATACCTTCATGAACTTCATGCAAGGCTTATGAGACTCTATGGAATTGAGACACCTTAAGATCATACCATCTAGAAATTTCCTATATAGAGTATCAACAAGAATGGTATGCCTAGCGAATTGTCTAATTAGGGACTTCTTCTAGTTTTAGGAAAAGTAGGGTGAAAGGTAGTTGTCTTTGAGATAAGTATAAACATCTTTGTACTAGGGTGACTCGGGACCAACAAGGACACAAACCAATTCTGACATTGATACTTCATAGGTTGGGATCATCAGTTGTTCAACCAAGAACTATAATCTTGTTTGATTTCCTGGCATGTCCATGAGGGATGCTATAGTAGCAATCATATCTGCGGCTTTATTTTGAACCCTTGAAATTTGTTAAAAAACAATTTACTAAAAATAATTCTACAATTGATCCATAAATATTCTATATGGGATCAATTTTTTTATCTTTAGTCATATAGTCATTATTCACTTGATGAATAAATAGCTGGGAGTCATCATAAACTTTGATATTCTATATTTTACATTGAACGACTAGCTTCAACCCAATGATCAAAGCTTTGTACTCTGATATGTTGTTGGTGCATGGAAATTTGATTCTAAAGGACTTAGTAATTGCATCACCTTGTGGAGTAATAAGGACAATTACTACCCCACACTATGGTTGGTATAGGATCCATCAAAGTATAGCTACCATATGTCTATTGTTGATGCTTCTATAGTGAAAATTGATTCATCTAGAAATTCATAGACAATTGGTTGATGATTGAGTATAGGTGCTTATGCTAGTTGATCCAAAATGAATTTCCCTTTGGTCTATTTTTGATCCACATATTCTTTGTAAAATTCACTTAGGATCATGACCCACTTGGTGATACTTCTAGTTAGTAGTTCCTTGCTTATAAAATACTTTAATGGATCTATATGAGCTATGATACTTTCCTAATGACTTAGCATGTAATGTCTAAGCTTTTGGGTAGCAAAAATAATTGTGAGGCATGCTCTCTCTATTGGTAGCTATCTCTTTTCCTTGATCATTTTCCTGGGCTAAAAGATCTCCGAGTGTGACTCGATTTCTAAAATCTATAAAAAAAGTGGTTTTCTTAGAGTTGGTGGTACCACGATTGGATAAATTAAAATAAAAACCTTAAAGGCTTGAAATTCTTGTTGACAATGGTCCATCCATACAAAATTTACTCCTTTGTGCAACTGATGCTGAAATGGATGACACTTATCGATTAGTTGTGCTATGAACCTTATGATTGATTGTAGCCTTCCTTGAAGTGCCCTGAGTTGTTTTAGTTTCTTGGGAGGAGGCATGACTAATATTTACTTGAATTTATCTGTGCCTACTTCTATTCCTCTATATGAAACTATGAATCCTAGGAGTTTTCTAGAAGTAACTCCTAAAGCACACTTTTTTGGATTGAGTCTAACCTTTTATTCTTGTAACCTATCAAATATTGGACCCAACACTTGTAGATGAGTTTCTCTGAGCTTGGATTTTCCTAGGATATCATCGACATAATATTTCATTATTTTGTGGATCATGTCATGGAGGATTGTCATCATTGCTCTTTGATAGGTAGTACCTACATTTTTCAAACCAAAAGGCATGAAATTCCAGCAGTAGGTGCCTCGGGCACAAGTGAATTCAATTATATGTTGATCTTTAGGAGCTATTATAATCTATTTGTTTCCCAAGAATCCATCTATTAAAGATAATATTTGATGTCATGTTGTCAGATCTACTATGATATCACTATTGGGTAATGAAAATTCATCCTTGAAATGAGCTTTGTTCAGGACATTGAAATCTGTACATATGTAGATATCACCTAAATATTTTGTAACAAGTATAAGGTTTAAGATCCAATCTACATAAGGGATCAGTCTTATTAAACCAACATCCAAGAGTTTCTTTAACTCAACTTTCACTAGTAAGGCAATGTGTGGATGATTTTTTCTCAATTTCTGTTTAACTGGCTTTGCATTTGGAAATAGTGGTAGATGGTGTAATACTAGCTCTGGATCAAGACCTGTCATGTCAGCATATGACTACGAAAAATTAACTTATCTTTCTTTAAACAAGATAATAAATTCATCTCTTTCTTGAGATGAGAGAGATTTGGATAGATAAATTTTCTCAGGATGTTTCTCATCCCCTAAGTTAGCTTCTAGTGTTTCTTTTGCTAGTAGTGTCGATCTTTCTTTATCTAAGGGAAGCGGTTCCAACTTTCCATCTTTTGGTGCCTCAGAAAGGTTTTCACTAGAAGATACATCTTTTATTTTTACTTTTTCATGGTAAAGAAGCGACTTTTGGTGTTCACTAAGTGACGTTTCTTTTTTACTTTTAATTTTATATTTTTGACTGGAAAGAATAACAACCTCCCCAAATCCCTACAATGTCATAGAGATGAGTGTTCCAAGTATGATTGGGTCTTTCTTGTCCAAAATTCCTATTTGAAGATGCTTGGTTATATGATTTATAATTTTGATTTTGTGGCACAAAATTCTACAGTTGGGAACTTGGGGCAACAACAAGACTTGAATTATTGGATTGCATGTTGGGGGGTTTAATTTTAGTTTGGTAATCTTATTCTTGACTTGAGAGAAAGTATTCTTCATTTCTTCTAATTCTGTTAGCAAATTGTTTTTAGGTTCTTTGGGTGGCATAGCCTTTTGTTTAAATAAAGTAGATTTATGAGGATCATAACCAAGATAGGTGAGTTCTAGTAGAAGCAAAATAGCATGAGGTGGCATCAGATTTAACATCAGAGTATGATTGGTCAAAGAATGATTCATTGTTGCTACTAGGTTGGTATGATGAGTAGTGATGAACTACAATTGATTGTATGTTTGAATTCATTTTTTGATATTCAACCGAGTTGTAGATGTGATGATAAACATTATCAGTTTATGTATTGTCATTGATGTCAACCTATTTGAGTGTCATTTTGATAGAAAACATCTTCTATGGATTGAAGATCTAGAGAAAACAAAGTTTATGTGGTCGGTAAATAAAGAGTTTTGTATACACTGAGTAATAGTGAACACCAAGAAATTATAGTGTATACCAAGCACAGTGTTAACCGAGCTAGGGACCGCTAACACATCAAGGTATTGACCGAGCAGTTATATCAAACCAAGGCTGACTAAGATGTTGAGTTGTCAATTCATGATTTCAAGGTAAAAGATAAAGTTTTTTATGGAGGTCTAACAGTTATTAAAATTCAAGAAAGTGTTGGAAAGTTGACTTCCTGAGGATGCATGACTTATTTTGTGTTGTCATCATGGCAACAAAGTCATATTAAGTTTATGTCAAAGATAACTTAGAAGATAAAATGACTAAGTATGGAAAATAGGACAGACATAGTTACAGTGATCAGCACATCAGCGCATGTGCGAGCGACTGAATCAGAGTATGCACGTTAAAATATATGTTCTATGTTTAATGTACATACTAAGTCTAGACACGCATGGTATGGCATGATAGTAAAGAGAAGTTACATACAGATCAGTGCACCAGCAGTCCAGAAGACAGAGTATGAAATCCGACTAGTGTTTTGATCAGTGTATATTATTTTGTTATGTAAAGGCCAAGCACCTATGATAGTATGTTTGTAATGATGTAATTATTAATTTTGTAAACACACTTAAGCCAATTAGTTTGGAAGTGTTGTGTATTATGTTTTAGGGCCGACCATAATTCTTGTTTTGGGTCGCGTCTATTCGGGCATGAACATATAAGTATGTAATGTAAAGTTATGTTACAAGTGTCTAAGAATATGCATGAGAAAGATATAGAAGAGTAGTATAATGAATTCAGTATGAGATAAATCTCTTTAAGAGAGTAAGAGCATCCGTGCATAAATGGAACTAATCAGACAGTAGTGTCATCATAGCAGTTCACTTTTGATATAGTGTATATAAACTATCAAAAGGTTGTAGCCTTCATCTTATTGGGCAGTGAGCTCATGTAGTGATCCATATACCTTTAACAGGGTTTTTTAAAGACTCCTAACAGGGACATTGTACTTGCATTGTAAAGACTTCTTCTTATAGGGCAAAGGAACTTTAACAGGTTCATTATACTAGTACAATATTTGTGGGTACTAATTCCCACTGGGGTTTTCCTCTGATCAAGGTTTCCCTGTAAACATATCATGTGTTATGTGTTCTTGTGTTAAGATTCATTGAATGTATGTTTGATTTATGTTTAAAGTGTTGAAATATAATTAATAGACAAACATTGATTCACCCCCCCCCCTCTCATTGTTTCTAACAGAAAGATCGGATGACAAATATTGAAATATGTTTTTAACACAACTGCCGAGGATGGTTTAAGCAGGAAAATTAACGATGGGGATTAAGTGGCTAAATATGGAGGATGAAAATTAAATGAGATATGATGTCTATATAAGAAACAAGAGATTCATTTTGAATAGTGTGGTTATTCTTGATGCACATACATGCAAAGTTTATGCATGACTGATCAAACTGATTAAAAACATAACTAAGTATTTCTATAAACATCACCAAGCGATAGAGGAAAGAGCATCTATACAGTAGAAAAGACCATCGAGAATCAGATGAACTAAAGTGAACAAATTGATTAGAGGTATTATGTACTTAGCATAGATCTAAAAATCTACAAATCAGAGTTGTATTTGAATCAGATTATTACTGTATCAGTTTACCCATTGCTACAGATAAATCTCTTAACTGAGTAAAGTCAATTTTTAAACACAACACTAAATGCTTGAGCTATGTCATGATATTTTCTTTGTGTGCTGACTGTTATTGATTTTTGTTGAGTGTCCTTGTCTAATAAGTCTCTATGGGAGCATAGCTAGAGGACTTGGGGCATGGGGCATGTTTTTATTTTCTTTCTGCTTGTGGGTGTAGTCTTGAAACTCTAGATTTTCTCTTGTTTTCCCCTTGACACCCTTAGGAGCTTTAAGGCATCATCCTTGACTATTTTTGCACAACCATTCTTATGGTCATCCTGGCATCTATGCCTTGATGCGAGCGTGGTTTTGCTACATTAAATTGGCCAAGCTAACATCGAAGTCATCTTAACCTTTATGTCTTTGATGCTTATGTTAGAATCTTTCCACATTCCAATCTGATATACATCACAATCATATCTTCATAGTTGCGCTTGTGACTACTGATGATTGTGTGATTTTTTGATGTCCGTTAATAATGGCCCAATTATGAAAATAAGTTCATTAAAATTCTCTAATGAATGATGAACACAAAGTCCTATTTTATAGTTTCTCTATTGCAAGTACACCTTTGCATTTTCATGTAGCTTGCATTGTTAGACCTCATGTTAGTTTGCATTTTAGACTGCATTATGAGTTTGAGAGGGTTTCCTTCATCTCTCTTGTAGAATTTTAATCAACTATGGTCATGTTTTGATCTTCATTTCCTTATCTTATTTCATGATTTCAATCAAAATTTTCCATCTTAAACAGTTGATTGATTTTGGTGCTTTCTCTCTCTTAAGGAAAATTCTCTTTCTTCTCTCCATTTCTTTCAAACTTCTATCTTCCATTCTCTTTCACGCCACTTCTTTTCTTCTAATTCAACCTTGGGGCATAATCTTTCATGCTTGATTATCTACCTTGGTTTTGTGATCCTTATATCTTTCATCTTACATCAAGAACCTTATATTTATTTCAATTTGATCAAATTTATCAATTTGTTGTTTCTCCTCTATCTCATTTCGATTTCAATCACGAGGGGGCAGTACCTATCAAACTTTAAACCTTGATTCAACTTTATCAATCCTATCAATTTCTCTACTTGGGGAAACCTTGCTTGAGATTATTATCCTAGACATGGAAATTACCTATTTATAGGGGTGTTGACCTTGTCCTTTTCAATCAGCTTATCTTTGTCCCGATGTGTTCATGTTTGTCGATCACATGTTTGGGTTGTTTTGTGATCCCAAATCAATCTCACACTTCAACTGCATTCTTTGACTACATGTGTTACTATAAAGATCACACATTAGTCAAAGAGGGGAAAATGTATGCACCCTAAAATGGTCACCTAGACTATGGGCCCCCATTCTTCAATTTATCAAATGGCAGAATCAATTTATCAAATTCCTGAATCAATGCTTTGCAACATTTTAATTCAAATCAATTCCCTTAATCAAATCATAATTAATTCAATTATTTAAATATTTCCTAAGGTTTGATCATTTCTTCAATAATCTTATTTAATTAAAAGAAAACACTCCTTTTAATTAAATAAAATAATCTTATTTAATTAAAAGAAAACATCTCTTTTTATTAAATAAAGTAATCTTATTTAATTAAAATCTCTCTTTTGATTATATAATCTTATCTTATTTAATTAAAATAAAATCCCTCTTCTAATTAAATAAATAAAATCCCCACTTAAATCCCTCTTTGTGATGAAAAAAGGAAATAAATCAAATAAAAATAAATACAAAATTCCTTTTTCTCTACACATATTCCTAAGTGGTGGGTTTTTCCCACTTACTTGCCTTCTAGAGATTTAACCCACATTGTTCTTGAGGATGCTTTCCTCTCCACACTTTCCTTTATAAGGAGCCCTCTCCTCATTTTAGATATAGAGTTTCTATGTTATTGTTATGCTGCAGGTTTGGAGAGCAATTTTGGAGGAGAGTTTGAGCATTTGAGCTTGAACCATGCAACTTCTCTTCTTCTTTTCTTCTTCTCTCATGCATCTATGGCAATCCATTTAGATTAGATTCATATTAGTTTAGATTCATGTTTCCTTTCATAGATTAAGCTTGCACATTTTCCTTTCATAGATTAATTTACTTCCATGCATTGTTATCATATAGAATATTTTTCATTCTCATTTGCATGCATATTTGATGATCATGGAGACTAGCATTATTTCTCTCCCTCTTTGAATCTCTCATTTCATGGTGTACTTGCATGGGCATAACTAGGTCTAAACTGAGGGCCTTCATTACAAACCCTTGCACTCCATGAAAAGGGAGCTATGAGTCACCATTTGAGACCCCATTCTTGAGAAATCTTGGATATAATGACTCATAGAAGTGTGTCAACTTTTCAGCACACAGGATGTGACAATCCTTATTATGACATTTTAATGAATGTTGAGTTTTTTCTTGATGACCCCATAATGAATGCATGGTCAAGAGAGAACTGTTAGTTTTAAATCCTCTAACCAGGTAACATTTAATAGTGTGCATTGTAACCTTTAACAGGGTTGGCTCTTAACCGAGCTCACTTTAGAAGAGTAAAATATTTTGGGTTATCGGTCCCAGGTGGTTTTTCCCTTAACAGGGTTTCCACGTTAAAAATAAATGTGTCAATGTGTATGATTTTTGTGGATTTCTATTTTACTTTACACATTAATTTATCTTGCATTTGATCGGTAATCACAATATTAATTTACTGACACTCGGTAAATAACTTAAGAGTAAATTTTGAGATCACAGAATATATATCACCAAGCTGAGTTTTATATTTGAAATTTTTTGATATACATAAAGGATAATTTGGGACTGTAGAGTAATTGGGAGCTAATTGATTCTAACTAATTCACCCCCTCTCAGTTATTCTAACAATTGGTATTAGAGCATACAATGCTTAGAAAGAGAGTTTTGAAGGACTTAAGCTACAGATCAAGATGTATAAGAGAGATGCACCAAAACTAAACAAGGAGAAATTCTCGACATGGAAAATAATAATGAGACTATACCTATCAGGGATTAGAGATGACATTGCGGATTATCTAGATAATGAATTCATTCTACCTACTGGACCCTTGATTGTTAATCAGTTGAAAGAAAAAACATGAGCACAACCTTATAATGATGGAGATTGCTTCTTCACTTACCGATGCTGAATTTTAGGATATAAAGACATGTAAAACTTCCAAGAAAATGTGGGACAAACTTATAGTAGTTTATGGAGGAGATGTGAATGTATTGAGAGCTAAAGATGAAAGTCTGCAAGGAAAATTTGATGATATGAGAATGAAAGAAGGAGAGAACATAACACAGTACAATACCCGACTCAAAGAAGTAGTGAATGCCATTAGTGGAGATGATGGATCTATTAATGAAGACACTATTGTGAGCAAGATTCTTAGAACTCTATTGCCTATTTATTCTATAAGAGTCTCAGAAATACATGAAATGAGAGCAACACCTAGAAATAATATCATTGTTGATAGTCTTGTTGGAAGATTGATTTATTTTGAGCTGAATAACTTTGACAACAGTGTAGCACCTTCTATGGAATCCACATTTATGTCTAATTTGAGAATAGGCAAATCTAGTAGAAAACACATGATTAGAAATAACAGTGACAATAATAGTGATGATCAATAACTTGATGAACTTGAAGCCTTAATGATCAGGAGATTGCACAAAGGTAAAGGAAGATATAAAGGTAAACTACCTTTGATATGTTTTAATTGTAAAGAGATTGTCCATTTTGATGCAAGATTCCCTAACAAGATACATGATGAAAGAAATGATAGATCTAATGAAAGAAAGGATGACCGAGAATACAGAGGCAACCGATGATTTGACAGAAGAGATATCTGAGATTAAAAATAAAAAGGCATGTTACATTGTAGAAGATATAGATAATGACAATGGTTCTGACAGTGAAGATATTGAGACATTTTTGTAGCTTTGAAAGATGAATCGGATGAAGATGAAAGGTATGTAGAAACAAGACTTATTTATAAAGTTAGCAAACATGAAATTTGGGTTATTGATAGTGGTTGTACACATCACATGACTGGAGATAAAGGAAAATTTGAATTTCTAGAATATTATGATGGAGGATCTGTTAAAATGGGAAATGACACACCTTGTCAAGTGAAAGGAAAAGGTACTATTATGCTAAACAACCAAATAAAATGTGAGAATAAATATTGGGTGAAAGGACTTAACTATAATCTATTGAGTGTTTCATACTTGAATAACATAGGTCACCGAGTTGCATTTGAGAACATAAAAGCTAGAATATATGATGGAACAGGAAAGTTGATCGACACTAGTGAACAATCAAAAGGTAATTTATTTTATCTTGACACTGCTGAAACTACTTGTTTGTTGGCTAGAAATGAAGATATATGGTTATGGTACAAGAGGCTTTGTCATGTAAATTTTGACAACATGGTTAATATTAGCAAGAAAAGTAGAGTTAGAGGCTTACCGAGTCTATCTAAACTAGACCATGTAATGTGCAAAACTTGTCAAATGGGAAAGATGTCAAAATCTAGTTTTAAAATAAAGAATTTTTCATCTAGTGATATTTTGGAGTTAGTTCATATAGACCTATGTGGAACAATGAGAACACAGAGCTATTATGGGGACAAATATTTTATTTTATTTTTTGATGACTACTCTAGAATGGTGTCTGTCATGTTTCTAAAAGAAAAATTTGAAGCATTTAAGATGTTTAAGTGGTATAAAGCTAAAGTGGAAAAAGAAACTGGAAGAGAACTGAAGTGTTTGAGATCTGATAGAGGAGGTGAATTTATTTCTGATGAGTTCACCAATTTTTGTAACGCGTATGGAATCAAAAGATAGGTTTCTGCACCAAGGACACCACATCAAAATGTACTTGCTAAAGGAAGGAATAGATCAATTGTTGATTATGATAGAACAATGATGATTGAAAAGATTATTACACAAACATACTAGAGAGAAGCTATGAGTACTTCTATATACACATTGAACCAAGTACAACTAAAGAAAGATACCAAAAAAAAATCTTATGAGCTATGGTATGGTTATACACCTAATGTGAGATATTTTAGAATATTTGGTAGTCATTGTTATATTATGAAAGATGATAAAAATGGTAAATTTGATTCAAAAAGTGATGAAGGAATATTTCTTGGATGTTCTAGTAAGAGTAAAGCTTACAAATGTTTGAACAAAACTTCTAAAAAAATCATAGAGAGTGCAAATGTGAAAGTTGATGAATTTTCTAAGAAAAATGATGAGGACAACATTAAAGAACCAGAGGATTACAATAGATTTATCTATGTGGAAGAACCTGATACTATACCGACACAGGAACCTAATGTTACCATGCAATAGGGTAATGTTACCGTGCAACAGGCTAATCCTACCGAGCAACAGATAACACATACTGAGAATCAGGAAAATGTTGAGGCTGATGATCATGAACAATAACACAATGAACCTATAGGAGAAAACCATGAAGAACAGAGAATTGAACCTATACTTGCCAAATATGTAAGAAGGCATCATTCACAAAATCAGATTATTGGAGATAGAGGAGCAAGCATGTTGACCCGAAGTAAGTTGAGAGATAACACATGTTTAATTTTTGAATTTGAGCCTAAAAATATTAGAGATGCACTTGAGAATGAGGAATGGATTAATGCTATGAACAAGGAAATTGAGAAGATACAGAAAAATAAAACATGGACATTGGTACTCAGACGGAGTGATAAAAATGTCATTGGCACCAAATGGATATTCAAAAGCAAATTAAATGAGAATGGAGATGTAACCAGAAATAAATCTAGACTGGTATGTAAAGGGTATGCACAAAAAGAAGGAATTGACTATGGAGAAACTTTTACACCCATTTCTAGACTTGAAGGAGTTAGAATATTACTTGCATACACAGTATATAAAGGATTCAAAGTATATCAGATGGACGTTAAATCAGCATTTCTGAATGGAATACTGGAGGAAGAGGTATACATTGAACAACCTGAAGGGTTTATTGATCTTGATCAGACAAACATGGTATGTAAGTTGCACAAAGATTTATATGGACTGAAACAAGCACCGAGAGCATGGTATGAAAGACTACAATATTATCTTATTAGTATTGGATTTATTAGAACAAGTGACAACAATAATTTGTATTTGAAAGGAGGAAATGATGAAAAGATACTTATTGCTGAAATATTTGTTGATGATATTATATTTGGAGCTAATGATCATTTATGCAAATCTTTTATTGATGAAATGAGGAAAGAATTTGAAATTTCAATGTTTGCAGAGATCAAATTTTTTCTTGGATTGCAAATATTACAACAGGGTGAAGGTATCTATATTACACAGTTGAAATACATCAAGGAAGTACTGAAAACATTCAGAATGGATGAATCTAAACCAGTTGGAACATCGATGGTGACTGGATGCAAACTAAAAAAAGAAGATAAGACACATGAGGTAAATCAGACTTTGTATAGATCTATGATTGGTAAGTTGATGTATGTTGTACACACAAGACCTGGCATAGCACACACAGTTGGAATTGTAGCTAGATTTTCTACTAACCCCAGAGAATCACATATGACTGTTGCTAAAATAATATTTAGATGTCTGAAGAACACTGAGGATTATGGGTTATGGTACAAAAGAGATAGAAAATTTGAAATGAAAGTATATACTGATGTTGATTGAGCTGGAAACATTGATGATAGAAATATCACTACTGGTGGAGCATTCTTTATAGGAGAAAGATTGGTAACCTGGATAAGCAAAAAGAAAGGATGCATATCTCAATCAACTATAGAAGTAGGATATGTTACTAGTACTGCAAATTGTTCTAATATTGCACAGATCAAACAAATTTTGAAAGGAATGAATGAGATATCACTGACCCAATGATGATTTATTATGATAATACAAGCGCTATAAATATTTCAAAGAACCTAATAATATATGAAAAAACAAAGAATATATCTATCAAATATCATTATTTGAGGGAACAAGTACAAGAGAAACAAGTGATACTATAATATGTACAATTAAAAGAACATCTTACAGACATATTCACCAAACCCTTATTGAAGGATACATTTGAGTACTTAAGAGGTAGATTAGGGGTTTGTCCCTTGTCTATTAGTCACTAAGACGATTAGGAGGTTGCATCAACCTACATGAAATCAGAATATCAATCATGTTGATGCAAAGCTAAACTAGACTATAACAAATATATTAGTACACTACAAGGTACCTACTATACCGAAAAACCAGAGATATTTTTGGCTACTGAAGAGATGTATATTTTTTATTTTTGGCATTACTGTCAAATGGAGAGAATGGTCAATGAAATATAAGGGAGAGAATGATCAGTGAAATATATATCCATCAAAGGGAGAGAGATATCAGAAAGGGAGAAATAACATATCTATCTACAAAGATCAAGAATAGAAGAGTCAAATTTGCAGGGAGAGACTGCATGGTAAGTTTTGAAAAGATAACACATTTTACATATTCAAGCTAGGGAGAGCTAAAGCATTTTTGCAATTGTAGAATGATAGTTTGGTATTCCATGACATATTTCATATTGTGTTTCCATAAATACCAAAGGGAGAGACTGATGAACTACAATTGATTGTATGTTTGAATTCATTTGTTGATAGTCAACTGAGTTGCAGATGTGATGATAAACATTATCAGTTAATGTATTGTCATTGATGTTAACCTATTTGAGTATCATTTTGATAGAAAACATCTTCTATAGATTCAAGATCTGGAGAAAACAAATTTTATGTGGTCGGTAAATAAAGATTTATGTATACACCAAGTAACAGTGAACACCAAGCAATTACAATGTATACCAAGCACAGTGTTAATCGAGCTAGGGATTGCCAACACATTAAGGTATTAACTGAGAAGATATATCAAACTGAGGCCGACTAAGATGTTGAGCTAGAAATTGATGATTTCGAGGTAAAAGATAAATTTTTTTATGGACATATAATAGTTATTAAAATTCAAGGAAGATCGGACAACAAAGATTGAAACATGTTTTTAACACAACTGTCGAGGATGGTTTAAGCAGAAAAATTAACGATGGAGATTAAGCGGCTAAATTTGGAGGATGAAAATAAAATGAGATATGATGTATAAAAAAGAGATAAGAGATCCATTTTGAATCATGTGATTATGCTTGATGCACATACATGCAAATTTTATGCATGAATGATCAAATTGGTTAAAAACATAACTGATTATTTCTGTAGACATCACCGAGCGACAGAGGAAAGAGCATCTACAAAGTAGAATAGACCATGAAGAATAAGATGAACTGGAGTGAACAAATTGATCAGAGGTATTATGTTCTTAGCATAGATTTGAAAATATGCAAATCAAAGTTGTATTTGAATCAGATCATTACTATGTTAGTTTAACCATTGCTATAGATAAATCTCTTAACCGAGTAGGATGTGACAATCCTTATTATGAAATTCTAATGAATGTTGAGTGTTTTCTTGATGGCCCCATGGTGAATGCATGGTCAAAAGAGAATTTTTAGTTTTAAATCCTCTAACCAGGTCACATTTAATAGTGTGCATTGTAACCTTTAAAAGGATTGGCTCTTAACCGAGCTCACTTCAGAAGAGTGAGATATTTTGGGTCTCCACTCCTAGGTGGTTTTTCCCTTAACAGGGTTTCCACATTAAAAATCAATGTGTCAATGTGTATAATTGTTGTGGATTGATATTTTACTTTAGACATCACTTTATCTTGCATTTGATCGGTAATCTCATCATTAATTTACTAACACTCGGTAAATAACTTAGGAGTAAATTTTGAGATCACAAAATATATTTCATCGAGTTGAGTTTTATATTTGAAATTTTTTGATATACATCAAGGAGAATTTGGGACTGTAGAGTAATTGGGAGCTAATTGATTCTAACTGATTCACCCCCCCCCCCNTTCCCCCCCCCCCCCCCCCTCTCAGTTATTCTAACAGAGTAGGTCCAAAAGAAAATTTTCCCGTAACTTGGGGGACCAATTGTTGTGTGAAAATAATGACCTCATTACAAACCTTTTCAAGTGTTTCTACATTGGCAATAGGGAGTCTTCTCAAAAAGCTAGAAGTTAAAGGATCTAATGCATGAAGATAAACGTGGATTGATGTGTCTACTAGGATAGTGTATGGGGCTTCAAACTTCTGATGCATCTTGTAAAATTGATGGTTAAACATTATAAAGGGCTCATTTGGTTCTTTTTGAAAAGTCACAAATTGGTGATACAAACTTGTAGGGTCTATGTAAATTTTGAATTGATTCAAAAATTTTGTCTCAAAATCTAGTTAGGTTTTAACTGACCCATTAGGCAAGTTCAAATGCATATTGTATGAAAATTCACCAAATATTTAAGAAAATAATCTATAGACCACATCTTCAGAGGCTATGTCTTTTCTTTTTTCATGTCGGTAACAATTTTTTAAAATAAATATATAAAAAATACATTGATCAAAGTGGAATATTTTTCAAAAGGAAACCATCAGAACACCACCCAAAAAATTCCCATGCACTACCAAAGAGAACCACCTAAGACATGTCTTCTTTCAATTAAAAACAACCCTCCCATAATTACATGCCAAAGATCGCCCACCCCTAGTCATTAACAAAAAATTATAGTATCACATTAATTTTAAGCCGTTATGGCCATAAACACAACATAGGTTCAAAAGATTTCCACATCAAAAAACCCCCTACATATTTACCAATAAAAACTATACCATTTGAAAGAAAAAAAAACCCTATACACCAAAAACCAAACTACCCAGATTTTATTTTCAAGGCCTTTGCAATTCCTATTTTTGCACACACAACCCTCCATGTCCTTTGTCATCTTTGAACACTCGGTTGGTCATGTACCACCACCATACACTATTTTTCTTTAAATTCTTGCCAATGAAAAACCAATTTTAGCTCCTCCCACATCACAAGAAGCTTCATTTTAAAGTCTTCCTTGTTCACCCTACGTGGAAAACACACAAAGGGAATAATGCCATCTTCCATTTCTTCTATTTGGTCTTCAATCCCATTTAAAATGTCAAAGTTGACTTTAGGAACTATCCATTCAAAAAATAAATCCATTCCTGACAGAATCTCTTCATCAACCAAAGAATTTAGGACCCATTTGATGGTCTTTGTATCATTTTCCAACTCCATCCCCCATGCTAAAATTAGTGACATGTGTATCATCTCAAAAATGTAAGGTTGGAAATGTGGAGATCTTTAGATAGGGTTTTGAACAATGGAGATTTACACATAAAAGATACCCTATGCCTCATTTAAACACTTACATTTAATTGTTATGATAACAAATGTACATCTGGAAATGTTTGCAAAGAATAATGGGATGAAGAAATAAAAAGTACTTATCTCTTAAAAAGAATCTGCTGAAAACCCTGTCAAACGATCTCAGAAACAATTTATTTTCGCGATCCTAAATTGAAATTTTGAGATCTAAAAAACCTAGAAATCTTTTTATTTTCTGTGCTAGGTTGACTTTGACCCAAAATAGAAGGTCGGCCTTGACCCCAAAATGTTGACCTTGGCCTGTGCTGCTCCAATGGAAAATCTGTTCACGGCTCCCAAAAGTTTGTCGAAAAGGGTATCCAGATCTTCTCTGCAATTCGCTATTTCATACATGTACCTGCAAGAAAAATTGTTTTGTTTGTTGGGGGGATGGGTTTTCCTTGGTCAAACCCTAGCTTTGGAATTAACCTTAAAATATAATTGAAATTGCAGAAATAAAACAAAGTAAATGAACAAATTCACCTTGCTTGTATAGAAACCCTTGTGGCGGATTCAAATCCTTGGATCCACAAGTATGGATGTGCCAATTGAATGTAGAATGTAGAATATAGGATGTAGGATGTAGGATGTCTCAAATCAATTTCTTTTATATCTTCAACACCAATCTTGAATGGATCTTGGAATAGGAAGAAGCTTGCATGGATGTGGATGGAGAAATCTTCAACAAGAGAGCTCCATAGAGCTTTGAATCCTTCAATGGCTACAAATGGATCTAGTTGATGAATTGGATGCTTGAATGCTTGAATGCTTTAATAATTTAATGCTTGAGTGTAGATGATTTCTTCAATAGATTATCCTTCATGTGCATAGGTGATCATGTTCTTCATGTGTATGTCTTATGGTTAGAGGAAATGAGAGGAGAAAGCTTCCTTATATACAAATCTAGGGCACAATATTCTAGAGAGGCCTACATAGGGGAATTAAATTCCAATTATACCTATACCCCTATAAGTGGACCTATATTAAATATAATTTCAAGAGTAATTTCCTCAAAGACCAAAACAGCTGATCTAGAAGCGGGAATTAAATCTTTCCAAACCCTGACATATAGATGTGGTGTGTGAAATAGTGCACCTATTACCTGTGACACAACACTTCAATAGATCATTGTGTTAGTGAAAATAGGGTTAGTAAAGAATGTAAATCCACTAAAATTGATCTATTGCTTTCTAACTAGGAGGAGTGTGAAAAATAACATAATAGCCCTCACATTATGCCCTTTTCAGTGACATATACAACCTAGCATGAAAGATATCCAATAAACATGCATTCTAGCTCTAAAAATCAAGATTATAACAATGCATAAACATGGAAGCTAAAATGCAATATGAATCTATGTTAATTCTAACAGCATAACAATGATTTTCAATTCTAAAATTAAGGGTCATTTGAGCTCAAAAAGTTATTCTATTTATAGAAGAAATGAGGAGAGAGAGAGGGGACAAGGTTTATTAATGGAGGTGTAAAAACCATTAATGAGGTGTAAGAGACATTAATGCCAAATCCATTCATGAGGCATGGGCTTGAGGAATCTCCATTAATAATGCATTAATGCGAGCATTTAAGAATTATGGTGAGGGGTGTAAGTCCAAGCTTGAGAAAGTGGACTTAGAGGGAGTCAAGTTTGAGAAAGTTGACTTTCTCAAGTGGGTTGAGTTCCTAATCATAAAATTAGGAATGTGACAGCATTAGGAAGTAGGTTAGGATAGGATTAAGATTAGGCTTAGGTTTAGCATGGGGGGAATAGGTTGGGATGGGTTTGAACCCAGGGTGAAGGTGGTTGAGAAAGGTTAGGTTAGGTTAGGGTTTAGGGGAATATTAATGAAATGAATTATAATTAATATATTCATCCAAAAATAGGGAAATTAATTATTTAAGCTTTTAATTGTTTTAGATAATTAATTAGGACTATATCCAATTAATTAGATTAATTTAGGCTAGAAAATAAGATTTTGCAAGTGATTAGATAGAATAGGGATTTATTTAATTCCTTTTAAATTAATTACCTTAGCCAGGTATTGATTTGAATTAAAATTGATTGGATTTGATTGGCTTAGGTGATTAATAAAATTTAGTGATTAGATCACTTAGGAGATTAAATCTGATTCAAATGAATTATGCCAGTCAATCGAAGAGTTGTTTGGACATAATTGGGGGTATGATCACACTTCAGGAAAATAGGGTCTATGGTCAGAGAATACCAAATTCAGGTGGTTAAATTTGCCCCTCTTTGAATAGATGTGTGAGTAGTGCATTGATTCAAAGAAATTTTTTTATGTTTGACTTCAGAAAGATTGAGACTTTTTCTCATGATCGAATGAAATGCCCGATGAGATCAGTCTTGCACTTGATTGAACTAAACTTATAGAATTGACTTTGAACTTAGTTGTCCTTCAAAGCTCAATAAAAGATCTTAAAGATACCAATTCTAAACTTGTCTGTCATCCAAAGATTGATAATACTGATTCCAAACTTGGTTCTCCAAAAGTCAGTATGAAGCTGCTAGGAGCTTAGTAAGAATATTTCAAAATGAGGGAGCACAAGATATCCAACTTATGAGAACCAAAGCTTTCTATCCAATAGTTCTAACTTAGTCAAGGAAACTATCATGCCCCTAGTTGTTTGATAACAAAGTCATTTTAATGTTGTTTTGAGCAAGAATTTTGATAGATGATAGTGTGATCATGCCCCATCAAATCAAAGGAAAAAGAAATAAAATCCCTCTATGGAAATGATGTATCACTTGTAGGAATGGGTAGGGCAAGAAAAGATGGATTAGAAGAAGTGAAGAAATAAGGTGTGTTCTAAGAGTAAACACACGAGTACTAAGTTAATTACATGAAAAGGTGAGTGGTGAGATTGATAAAATGATGTCAGACCAATATTTATGAGGAAATGTGCAATTTGATATATTTTTGGAATAGATGGAGCAATTGCGCATTTTTAGAGCTGTCGCAAAAATTTTATTGTACTTCATAAAATTCCTGAGGTACCTTCAATTTGGTTCCCGATTGATCAAAAAGAGAACATAAATGGAGTTTTAGCTGCTTGGGAGGAGTTTTGGAACCCCTAAATAGCTCAAAAGACCAATATATATCTCAAAAATCACCATTTTACTATTCATTTTCACTTTTACCCATTGTAAATTCTAGAGTTCTGTAGAGAAGATGGTGGTCCCGATCAGGAAGCATCATTTTGAGCTCAACCATCGACATCAGTACCTAGCCGACTACCCACCTCTGGTAAGTACTCATAAAACTACCTCGTGAATTTTTTAATTTTGAATTTCATGCATTTTTGTAGCTTTTATATCCCATTAGATTTTGGGTCAAATCTGGGATTCTGGATCGCACCCTGTCAAACCCGCGTCGCATTCGGTGTTTCCTGGATCGCATCCTATTTTCCTAGAATTATGCGTCGCATCTAGTATTTCCTGGATCGTATCCAATTTACCCCATTTTGGCTTAGTTTAGAATGTAAAACTTGAGTTATGTCATAACTTATATTTTAGGATCGTACCCTGTGTTTGGGATTGCATCCGGGATTTCCAGAATTGCACCCAGCATTCTCCGTCGCATCATGTTTTTCCAGGATCATATCTATGAAAAGAGATTGCACCCTATTTTTCTAGGATCACATCTCGTCTGTAAACTTAGAATTTTTGTCAACTGTGAATTGTCTTTTGTCTGCGAACCTTGAATCACTTAGATGATTATGTTTTTGCATTATTGTCTTAGATAGAATACTGATTTATCTTTTTATTTCCAAAAATAGGTTGATTTTGAGGTAGTTGCATTCCGAGGGACATATCCAGGGTGTGTGCTTGCCTTGGCCAGACTCCTATCAGATGATGAGCAGGAGGTAGTAGTTCGTGTAGGATTACGATCATTGATTGGTTTACCCGATATAGGGGTAAATCGGGGGTTGTTGACTACTCTTTCCAAGAGATGGCACTCAGAGCACAACACCTTTCATCTCTCGAGTGGGGAGATGATATTCACACCAAAGGACATGTGGCATATACTTCAAGTTCCAGTATGTCTCTGGTAAGGTGGAATTCTACCAATCTCAGACTCTTTAGCTCATTGTTGGCCTCCTTAGCCGCTGTGAGACTGCAAGAATAGTTCCCATAAATAATAGGGAATGGAATAGATGTGACCTTTTTTAAGGCAAAGAATGCATGGAGTTCCAGGATTTCCCTCCAGAACTCCAAAAGAATGAGCCTATCCCCGTAGTGCTTGGGGAGTAGGTAGGGTTTCCCAGAGAAGCCGGTCACCTGAATATAAGTATGCTGCTGAAATTGAATAAAATAATTGTTGTATGTGCTTACCAAGTTCATCGCCTCCTATGAAAACTGGTACCCGGTGTCTCGAGTGAGTTTCAAAATGTTCTAGTAAATGAACGCGTTGTTTACCCTGCAAAAATTGGGGAAGCTGAGTTCCCACTGAACCTGGGGATAATGCTCCCATGGGACCAACTAGTTGGGCTCATTCTCAAGAATGCCCACTGTCTGGAAACCCCAAAAAGTGGGTCTTTGTTAGGCCAGTGCCCACAATACATATGAATTCATGTAGAAATTCAAATTCCAGAGAACATTCTTGAGCTGGGAGTCTACATGATTGGCGATGGTTTTTGCCCAGTCGAAGGTATGACTGTAGGTGTTGATGCAGTAGAGAAAATAATACATCCATGCCAAAAATTCTTTGGCATGGGGCTCTCAGAAGAGCCTGCACAAAAATATGATTCCCACCTGAATACATTCTTTAAAGTCTTCGCAGGGAACCTCCAGCTTCATCTTCTTATAGTCCCTTCTCGGGGACTTTAACCAGTGAGTATTGAGATGTTGTCAGGCGAGGATGGAAATTTCCTCAAACTCCTTTAGTGACATAGAATAGGAGATAACAATGGCTCCCTTGAACTAGGGGATTCCCAGCCCCGAAGCAAAAGTGGCAGCATCCAAATTAACAATGGCCGCCAGGTAGTGTAATGGTAGAGGATCGACAAGAAAAACAACCCGGGTGGGAGTGTTGTAGAGTGTTTCTAGTTGAAGGATCAGCTTCAGTGCTTGCACTGAGTAGGGGAAACACGTAGCTTTAATGATGCTAGAGATGGCCACGTTATTTTCCATATCATCTCCGGCAGCCCTCTGTTGGTACATTGTTTGGATGAGGCTCTGCATTTCAGCCCATAGTTCGGGCTCGGTATCTGTACTAATCTCCTGCATCTTGGAATCCACTTTGGACCCCATAAGAAAACCCTCCCTTGGGTACTTAGAGGTTAATGCAAGCTTGGCCAACATCTTTTATACTTTTTTTGTGGCCACCCGAGTGGAGGTTGTTGGAAGCTCCGGACTTCTAGGAGGAGTTGTTACTTCAGACATGTTGATGGATATCCTGCAACCTGCAAGACTGGAGAACTTTCAATACATATAATATGATAAAAATACAATAGTTTATGGGACTCTGGGTAAATCACTATCATCTCGCACCTGCCCAAAGAGTATCAGTACGTATCAAAATCCTAGAATATAAAAGTTAGCAAAGACTGGATCCTGATCGAAACCTGGAGGTCTCGGGGTATCATTTTATGCGACAAAAATGGGTGAAGATTTGGGGACTTCTCAACACCCAAAGTCTAGAAGAAATAGCCTTACCAAATTGACCATTCATCAAGCTATACTTGGCTGACATGGGTTTTCACGTGGTCACGCAATAGATGGCGTAATGGCGATAGGTGGGCTGACACGAGGGAAATGAATGCTAGAGGGGATGTTTTTGAATTCTCACTCATGGGGAATTAATCCTGCCATTAAGACAAAGTGATAGAGGAGAGAGAAAACTTTCATGGCTCAAACCGGTGAGGTGCTGAGTTTGAGCCAGGCAAACACCATGCGAACAAGCTCCAAACTTGGTTTAAACATGCAGGGCGCGACGAGCTCGCCTCAAGAAGGGATACCAAGACAATATACAGACTCAAATATATAGGGGAAAGCTAGAAAATGGCACAATCTACAAGAATTATCTACAACTAAGGATTACCTACAATTTACAGCAAGTCTGAAACCTATACACAGGGACTTGCAAGAATTTACAGTATCTACACTAGAATACATTATTTATAGGGTAGAAAAGTGCAAGGAAGGTAGACAACCTTCCTATGGAGCCATCTCACCAATGGGAGGTGACAAGAGACCAGCAAGCAAGACAGAACAAAAGCAAGGATGAAAATGAAAGCGAAAACAAGCACAAGCAAAGCAAGAACAAAACTAGAAAGAAAAGAGATGAAAGACCAACCTTAACACATGAAGAAACATGAGAAGAGGAGAACGGGAGGTGCTCTGCAACTAATGAATATTTCACAGACCATGAAACAACCATGAATGCACTAATGTTGATCACCATTTAAGCCCTGTCAAACACTGAGAGCAATTCACACTTAATCACTACTTAATCGCCTTAATTGCTCTGGGTAATCGCTCTGTATAAATTGTTTGCACTAAATGTGAAATTGGCAGGTAAATATTATTTATACCCTTAGGGTAAAAACATGTTGCTTCCTTCCATGAACCCCGGGAAAGGTAAACCCTCCAAAATCCAGGCCCAGGGATTCCAAACAACCACACCCTCTTAGCAAAAGAGGAAGTGATGACATGGAATCCTAGAATCTAGAAATCTAGCTAACTCAGAAGACAAAAACACTTCAGGAATGGATCCTAGTGGAAGGAGGACCAAAAAGAAAAGAAAATGACCCTTGCAGAAGCAACGGCCAGAGAAAGACAAAGAGAAAAAGAAAAAAGGAAAAAGTGAAAAGGGGGACCCAACATTTTTCCTACAAAATGTAGGACAGGTATGCAGGGCATAGCATGTTGTCCATAGGATAAGACACTGGTTTATGAAAGATTTGGGGTATTTCAGAAATCCATTAATCAAAACATATTTGAAAATAATTTGCTTTTCATGTTGTTGAAAGTTAAGATTGCTCTATTTTTCAGACATACTCAATGCAAGTATAAGAGTTGACAAACTATTGAGGTATTTGTTACCTAAAGGTCTGAAACCTATTCCACGGTTATATATCTGCAAGCTTATATTTTTCATAAAGGAGTCATGTGTGTGCAGATTAGGCAATACCCATCTGAGTGATGTGGAGCTCAAAGAAGGAAGATTAATCCTCATCAATTATGCTTTGTCTTGTTAGAATCAGGAGTTGCGAGTTATAGAGTTGGTTAGTTATTAATTTGTTGTGATTCTACAAGAAAAATATCTAACAAGTCACAAAAGGGATTGGAGACTCTACTGAAAATTGTTGATAGGATTTCTAGAATCTTTGGTGATTAAATAAAGACTCTATTGGAGACCTGAACCCAAATCAGTAAAACAATATTTTTGTCGAGGATAGGTGGCAAATATATTATTCAAAAACCATTTCATTCAGTGACTCAACTGAGGGAGAAGATCCAGAAAGAGACAAAAAAATTTCCTATCTGAAAGAGGAGCCGATTTTATTAAAAGGAATTTAATTCAAGATGTACCAATCATTTCTGAGAAAACCATTTTGGTCGTCGGATCTCAAAATATTGCAATGTAAGCCTAATAAAATATTCCCAAATATTTCACAACTTGTACCGAAATGTCATGGAGAATATGATGAATCGACACGTGAACATTTGGATGCATTTTACACATTTATAGAAAATTATGAGATTTGTGAAGAAGATACAGTGATGACATTATTTGTTAGGACATTGAAGGATAATGCAATAGAAGTATATGAATCACTACCTACACAAAGCATCTCATCATGGAGGGATTTTGAGCAATGGTTTATTGATATGTTTCATGATGTAGGTGAGAAAGAAGAGAACTTGTGCTATGAACTGGAAGAAGTTCAGGATTACACTATGGAAGAAGAATATTACATGTCTCCCTTGGATGCATTTCTTGATTTGGAAAGATATGAAGGTGAATCTGTAGTGAATTTTTTCATGAGAATGATAAATTCTTATCAGGAAATACCTTCAAATATCAGACCTCTGAGCAGGGAATTAGCAGATAAACTTTGTGAGTTGGGAATCTATCATGCTTCTCAATGGAGAGTTTTGCTAAATCAAATATATGAAGAATTGATAGAAGAAAATGATGAATATAGGGAAAATTTCACTAGTGCTCCAAATTTGAATGCAACTGAAGTTTGTGATCAGGCGGAAAAGATTCATGTACATGAAAAGGGTGTTGACATTTGTATTGAAATAGATAAAATGAAAAGAATAATGACATGGAAGAAGAAAATTTGGATCAAGTTGAAGAAGAATCCATACATGATGAGACTTGTATGGAAATAAATATCAGTGAATGTAATAATGAGGAAGACAATCTTCACAATTCAGAAGAAATTACAGATTTTTTAGATATAGAATATCAAAAATATGTCGAGAAAGATAGTCCAATTTTTTTATCAATTCATTAGAACAAGCAGATTAATGAATCAATGCATATGTAGGAGGTATTTGGTGAAATGGAAAATGAATCTCATGAGGATAAAACATTTGATTATGATGAAGGAAATATGCCCGTAAATGGTTTTGAAAAAATTTTAGATCCCCTGTGTTGGTGTTATTTCCTATTTGAATTGTGCCTTGTAATTTTCTTAGGGTCCCTTGTCATTGGTGGTGTCCAAGGCTTTGAAATCAGGATTAAAATTATTCTTATGCCTCTGCAAAGTTTGTTCTTACCCTTAACCTAGTTGAAAATGGTGGAAAATGTCTAAAAACCCCTAAGTGTCTTGGCCGATTCTATTTTCATGTTACTTTTTTGGTCACTTAAGTTACCTCAAGTCATGTGTTCACGTTAAATGGGTTGTTTTTTAAAAAATACTTTGTTATCCTAACCGCTTTAATAATTCCTAATTCACGCCATGAAAAAATTCCTTTTATGTCATTATCTTATGTGCTGAGCAAGTTGGTTTTGATCGAACGGCCCGCTTAATGGCTTAATCAAAAGGTAAACGACATCTATCAGTTAATTGATTAAGTGGTGGTGACGCATGTCCTTGGTGGGGCCGAACAGTCATAAAGCTTCTCAGTTAAATAGTGGGCAAGTATGAAAAAATCTAACGGCTTGCTTAATGGCTTAAACAAAAAGTGCGCGACATCTAATGGGCAAGCGATTAAGCGGTAGTGACATCTGGCAGCTGGTGGACCCAGACATTCAGAGATGGCAAGAGTTTAAACTGTAGTTAAGTTTTTTTATATCTAACAGTATTCTTAATCACTTAAAAGGAAAGTGCTCGACATCTAGTGAGTAAGTGATTAAGCGGTGGTGACACGTGTCCTTGGTGAACAGTTGTTTTTGGGAAAATAAGATAGTTGTCAGATGCAGAGAATGATGTCCAGAATCTACGACTCAAATTCAAAGTAGATAAAATGTGTTGCAGAGAGCTAGTAAGCCGTGAAATTGAAGCCTGTGAATTAATTACAGAACGTGTGGCCACTCAAGTCAAATTCAATTCGATATACTAATTTGATTGAGGTCATAGAATTGATTAAGTTGACTTGCAGTCACAATGATTCATCAAAATCATTTGAGAAAAAATGGGATTGCAGAGAAAATTGGCTTCACGCGACTTCTGTGCAGAACGGGTAAGTTTTTTTGATTCACCAGCATTCAGATTGTTAGTGGGATTTGTAGTTCAGAAATTTTTTTAGAACTTTGTCTCAAAATTTAAATCTAATATCAAAAAAAAATCGTAGAATGGCCGCTAGAGTTGAGATTTCTGGAGAGGTTGATTATCAAAAAAGAAACGTTAGGGAAGATTTGTTACAGCAATTGCCACTGTCCATAAGAGATGTGTTAAAATAATAATAGAAATACAGAGAGAAATAGGAAATGTTTAATTCAATGAGTAGGAGATAGGAGATTTACCATGAATTACCACAAAACGAGGAGCATTCACCAAAGAAAAAACAAGGAGACAAGATTTTGGAAGGGGGAAAAGCATGAAAAAACCCTTGTGAATAAATATGAATGGGCAAATTACCAAGAACGAGAGAGAGAGAGAGAGAGAGAGAGAGAGAGAGAGAGAGAGAGAGCCAAGCTCATACAAATGAGTCAC